>JAHVAK010000014.1:2002500-2308655 GCA_019845155.1 Luehdorfia chinensis | reverse complement strand
AAAAAAAAAGCCCGCTGGGTTTCTTACTGGTTCTTCCCAGGACAGAGGCATTTTTTGCGAACCAGTGTAGTTTAAAAAAATGACTATCAATAAGTATTATGTAATTAATCTGTATTGAATAAAAATTTATTCTATTCTATTCTATCCTTTGTGAGTGTAATGGGTTATTTACAGGTCGATGAAGATATGTATAGATATTAATTATATTACATTTATCGTATGTTAATAACCGTGCACCCAGCAGCGCATGGTGGCGATGGGCTCACCACCTATCACACCAAGTGCATTATATTGTTTTAATGAAACATGGATTGTGGCAGTCATCTGTTTTTGCAGTGAGTGCCCAGTCTCTGACTACCCCTTATGGGATACAGTCGTGATCTTATGTATGTTATGTATGTATTAATACCAGTCGCCAGATTTACTTTTTTTGTCGATCACCATACTGAATACTTCTCTCTCCAAAATTCGGTTACAACTTTATTAAATTCGTCTAAAAGGAAATATTCAATCTATTTTAAGCTTCAATATGTCAACATAAGACACAATTTTCTCTCTGCCCATTACTATTTCTCATTTATAACATTATTGTCTTACCTTACCTAGTAGGGCAACCATGATATTATAGTGTTATTTGCTGATGATTCATCCTTGATTTTTTAGATATAACGTATATTTTTATTATATGATGAGGTGAATAATGCTCTTTCAAAATTAGTACATTCGTTTAACGTTAACAATTTGCTTTTAAACGGCAATAAAACTAAATGTATTAAATTCACAACACCAAATGTTAAACGATTAGATGTAATTGTGCTGGTAAATGAGGAAGAGTTGAGCCTTGTGGATACCACTGTCTTTCTTGGAATAACTCTTGACGCGAAACTGCAATGGGGCCAACATATATCTGAACTAAGAAGTAGACTTAGCTCTGCAGCTTATGCCGTAAAAAAATTAGGAACTAGACTAATGTTGTAACTGCTAAATTAGTTTATTTTAGTTATTTTGATAGCATAATGTTTTATGGTATTTTGCTATGAGGAAATGCGACAGACAAACAATGGATTTCTGTTTTGCAAAAGAGGGCCATTAGAGCTGTTTATAATCTTGACTCTAAAGTGTCACCTTAGCCACTCAATATGTTCATGAAAACATATTGTGTGAACAAACGAATATAAAAAAATGTTACTAATTTTACGGATTTTATCGCGTTTAATTTTTGCTATTTATAACCCGACGTTTCGAGTGCTTTACAGCACCCATGGTCACGGGAGGACTGAGGTGACAGATGTCCTGTAAAGCACTCGAAACGTCGGGTGATAAATAGTAAAAATTAAACGCGATAAAATCCGAAAAATTAGTTTCATTTAAATGAGTAGTGTTCTCGTAAATATAAGAAATCATTATAAAAAAATGTTATTAAAAAACTGATGTTCATAATGTAAATACCAGGAACAAGCACTCTCTCTTGGGTCAGTTACTCTTTCATGGGGCAACGTATACGTTTTTGCAACAAATCCCAGAAAGTGCACAAAGTTTTCCAATCAAAAAGTATTTTTTTTAGGAAACAGAGACTTCATTAAAAGAGTTATTATAATAATAAAGATTACATGGATGATGATATCTCGATCAACTGAAATCATCTAAAGAAATTGAACTCATCTGCGAATGAGATGATCGGCAATCAATTTCTAGATAAACTGTAATTGTACGTTATTTTTAAAATGACTTGAAGAAAAAACATTGTCCGCTGGGTTTCTTGCTGGTTCTTCCCAGGACAGAGGCTTTTATGCGAACCACTATTCTATTCTACATCATCAGCTGAAAGTTTTGCACGTCTCGTCAATTTCTCCATTAAAAAATAATATCTGACTAGTGCCGTGAGGTTCGTAGTGTCTGGTGCTGCGATCTACAATTCCTGCTTCTTCAGAGAAGCCTATGCCTATTACCCGACTAATATGCGATTACTATTATGCCAGTGTCCCGACTTCACAGAGTCAGTAACTCTTTTATGGGGCAATGTATACGTTTTTACAACAAAATCCCAGAAAGTGCTAAAAGTCTTTCAATCAAAAAGTTCAAATTTTGTATTAAACAAAGACTTTTTAAGAAGGGTTAGTATAATATTAAAGAATACATAGATGATGATAACCCCTGGGAATGAGGTGATCGCCGGCAAGCCATTTCTACATCTTTATAATACTGCTGTTATTGTAAATTATTTAAAAAATTACAAAAAAAAAAGCCCGCTGGGTTTCTTACTGGTTCTTCCCAGGACAGAGGCATTTTTTGCGAACCAGTGTAGTTTAAAAAAATGACTATCAATAAGTATTATGTAATTAATCTGTATTGAATAAAAATTTATTCTATTCTATTCTATCCTTTGTGAGTGTAATGGGTTATTTACAGGTCGATGAAGATATGTATAGATATTAATTATATTACATTTATCGTATGTTAATAACCGTGCACCCAGCAGCGCATGGTGGCGATGGGCTCACCACCTATCACACCAAGTGCATTATATTGTTTTAATGAAACATGGATTGTGGCAGTCATCTGTTTTTGCAGTGAGTGCCCAGTCTCTGACTACCCCTTATGGGATACAGTCGTGATCTTATGTATGTATGTATTAATAACTATAATGCCGCTGCAATCTCGTGGCGTAATTGAATGAGGCGAATCGAATTGAATCGTGGCGGCGGCTTAAGGGAATCTGCCATCCCTTTCCATCCCGTGGGTGTCGTAAGAGAGATAAAATTAAAACCAAGATATTTGCAGCAGTATCTTCCTGGAACATCTGAATCAGTGAACTGCGGTGCCAATCTGCCACGCCGCAGTTTATTTATTCAGATTTTCCAGGAAGATGCTGCTGCCCATCTCCTGGTTTTAATTTTCCCTCTGTCGCCTTTTACGATCCCACGGGATAAGATGGGGTGATAGATTCTCTTAACCCGCTACCACTCGACAACGCGCGTTACGTTGCACTTACCATCAGGTGAACGATTTGACGAGTCGTTCCCATCTCGAATAAACAAAAGCAGATGACAAGCTCGCATGTAATATAATTTGTGAATTCAGTAAACTAATTACCTAACGTAGAACGTAGTGCGTCTGGAATTAGATATGCGACACGTGTCGGTAACGATAATTACATACCTAGTATATTTGAAAAAGTTATCTTTAACTTCCCAGTAATTATTTAGAGTTATTTATATTGCCTTTACACATAATTGAATCTAATCACGCTTCATTAACATATTTTATAACAATTCTTTTCAATTTTAATGAATTTCGACGACCGCGTGGCCTTTTGGTAAGCGTACCTGACTTCTTTAGGCCTTGGGTTCAAATCTCAACTGGAGCAAACATATGTGCGAAAACACAAATCGTTGCTTTTCTATTCAATATCATCATCATCAATTCAGCCTATCACTAGTCCATTGCTGAACATAAGACTCCCCCATAGATGCCACAAAGGTTGTTAGCTCTCATTTTGGGGGTATTTTTCCATAGTTGGCACGCTTGGCAGGCGGGATGGCAACCGCAGTTTTTTATTCAGATTTTCCAGGAAGTGTCCCACAGTGGCCCTAGAAGCCATGCTGGATCTGCCACCGCTGCACCTATACATCCAACAGGAAGCAATCTTGGCAGTTATACGATTCAAAACACTGAATCTTTGGAGTAATAGTAAGATCCTACACACCAACATACTTAAAGAACTGTTTGCAGAAATGCTCGTTCTACAGGTTGTGTATGATAGGATCCCAAAGCAATTTGTATTTGACAAAAAGTATAAAATACAATTACACGAGGACCATCGTACTGAAGGACTAAACCCTAGGAAACTTAGAATCTTTACGGATGGTCCCAAAACGAAATCAGGTACAGGCTCAGGAACATTTTCAGAGGACCTAAATATAAAAATATGCACACCACTCGGTACCCACAGTGTTTTAGGCAGAGAGCCCATGCTCTGCTGCGTGATGCTGCGTAGATAATGCCCATGCATTATCAGCAGCATCAGCCATAGTTGAAAGGAAGGTAAAAGACTACTCCATCCGAATACTGTCCGAAAGCATGGCGGTGCTACTGGCCCTCAAAAGCAATGTTATAAACTCAGGACTCATATACGAATGCTACTAGAAATTAAATGAGGTATAACAATTCCATGAAATAACCCTACAATGGATTAAGGGACATCGCGGATCTAGGGCAACGACGCGGCGGACGAACTTGCTTGGCGAATAACCAGTGTGCCGTGGGTCAAGAACCTATACTGCCACTTCCCCTCTGGTATGTTCGCTCGCTAGTCTGTAAACGCACTAGGAACCAACATGTACAAATCTGGACGAATCACCCAGAGTGCAGACAGGCAAAGGCAACTTTGCCCGTCATCAACAGTCACATCTCCAAGGTAAAAGATATTTTTGTAATATTTTAATCTTAAGAATTACGGCCATATCGAAAGCATATACATCTAAATTTTTATCCATTTCCGTGAAAATGCAAGCATAGCTTCTAGCTATGATTCTGTGTCGCGTGGTATGAGGCTTAGTGATGGTAGGACTCCTATGCAGAAATCCGTCTAGGTAGGTACCACTCCTCGACCAGTTATTCTGCCGTGAAGCAGTAGTGTACAAACATTACTGTGTTTCGGTCTGAAGGGTTTGGCAGGACCATAATAAAACGGATTAAAATAACGAATATTCATGAATTTCCTGAAACAACCACAGAGCGAGTGGAATACCTACTCGTACTCTTTTACACGAAAGAATAGAATAGAGTCCAGAGTACCAGGGAGTACTTGAACTAGATGCCTTGTCCGGCAAATACGGTAAAGTACCGGGTAGGCCTAACCCTGCCCTCCCGATCTTCTGCTGTCACGTTTTACTGGTGGTAGGATTCCTATGCAGGAATACGTCTAGATAGGTCACCCCAGGATCAGTTATTCTACCGTGAAGCAGTAGTGTGCAAGCATTACTGTGTTTCGGTTTGAAGGGCACTGTGAGCTAGCGTAATCACTGGGCATTTGATACTTAAGAACTGATGTCTCAAGGTGACGGGCGCAGTGTGGTGTCATAAAGAAATATTCTGGGTGACACAGCACTTGTTGTGGGCGGACGTTGCACTTACCATCAGGTGAACGTTTTGCTCGTTTCGTCTCTATCTAGAATAAAAAAAAATATTAGTACCCTACACCTTATAGTTCCTTTAACAACTTCAAAAGTCTATTTCCTACCCGTTTTCCCTTCCTCTCCGCCAAAGCCAGTGGTTGCCGTGCCGATGGCTGCGTGGCGGGGAGCTTAATCGTTAGCGTGCCGATCTCATTGGGACCGGCGCGATCCCAGAATAATGCTAGCTTACCCAAGCATTCGGGGCTCTGTTTGGGTGGAGCAGCATCTCCTCCAGCCACTCGTGGGAACGGAATGGGAAGCAAGAATTTCAGCTCATAGCAAAATGGTGTTCGAACTGGTTCACCACCCGTTACGTCTCGTTTCCCGCGGGGGCGGAAAGTGAGCTACAGATGTGGTATCTGTCTACCCTTTTTATAGGATAAACCCGTGGACTGTTTGTATGTAACATACATATTTTTTTAATTGAAAAAGTGACGAGGCGTTCAAAACGTTCACCTGATGGTTAGTGTAACGTCTGCCCATAACCAATGCTGGGTCACCCGGAACATTTCTGTGTGATACCACACTGCGCCCATCACCCTGAGACAGCATTTTTTAAATCTCATAGTGAACAGTAATTACGCTATTTCTCAGTGCCCTTCAAACCGAAACATAGTAATGTTTGCACACTACTGCTTCACGGACAGAATTTTGGTAACTGTGGGTGGTACCTACCTAGGCGGATTCCTGCATTAAGGATCCTACTACCAGTCATCTTGGATTCCATCGTCAGAATCTGATTTAAATGAGAATTGACCAAATTTATATGGGACCACACTCACGGTACGTTCTTTTTAATAATTAAGATCGGTTAATAAACGTAGAAGTTATGTCCGATATATAAAAAAATATATGCAGTCAAATCGATAACCTTCTCGTTTTTCGAAGTAGGCTAAAAATAATGTTTTCTTTTATTTACGCGAATATTACACATTTAAATAAAACTACTTTTTACGGATTTTATCGCGTTTAATCTAGAACTATTTTTAACCCGACGTTTCGGGCGCTTTACAGCACCCATGGTCACGGGGGGACTCCTAAAAATAAAAGTAATTTTGAGGTCGGTGACTACAAATTCTCGTATGTTTAAATTATCAGAAACTATATTTAATTATGCGTATGTTAATCGCAATCCATGTAAATCGGATAATTATATGATTATAGTTGTTTTTAAATTGTTAATGCGAGTTCAGTTTGTATAAAACGCAAACGAAGCCTGACTCCGCAAGCTGTTACTGGAAGCCATCATGAAGTTCGTTTTGCTGATGATTTTACTTGTAAGTTTTTTTTATAACTCATAATCAACATCACTATCCGCCATGTCATATATTTTCACAAGAATCGTATAAAAAAAATATTTATATACCACGTTTTTGAAATGCCGTGTGGTGGCGGCTCGATAAAAGAATACTACCACTGCATCTCATCCAATGGATCTCGTAAAATACGAGTAAGGAATTAAACTGCACTGTGCACCCAACAGCGCATGGTGGCGATGGGCTCACCACCTATCACACCAAGTGCATTATGTTGTTTTGATGAAACGTGGATTATGGCAGTCATCTGTTTTTGCAGTGAGTGCCCAGTCTCTGACTACCCCTTATGGGATACAGTCGTGATCTTATGTATGTATGTATGTTTTTGAAACGGCCTAGAAGTATAAAGTTAGTTTATAATCAATTACAAAGTTTGTACCCAACAAGACAAATAAACAGACATACAGACAAGCGAGTGTTTACCTTTAAGTAATTGTTACACTTATTTTCTATCAATTCTTTTTTTTAATACATATTGTGTAAACAATTGTTGGTGAATCTGTGTAAAAAATATATAAATAAATACCTTAGTCGCTGCAGTTCGTCAGTTTTAGGCATCAGCATATATTATATCGTGTTATACGTATGTGGTAGATCAGCACGGCCCTCTATTATCTCATTCTGATCTCTCCACCAAACGGTAACACGGTGATGCTGTGACTGCCACTGTACAGCATCACTAAGTTTCAGGGGTCGCTGGTTCACATTGTCTTTTTTCTTTTTTTTTTTTTATTGTATAAAGTGACGAAACGAGCAAAACGTTCACCTGACGGTAAGTGCAACGTCCGCCCACAACAAATGCTGCGTCACCCAGAATATTTCTGTGTGACACCACACTGCGCCCGTCACCCAGAGACATCAGTTCTTAAGTCTCAAATGCCCAGTGATTACGCTAGCTCACAGTGCCCTTCAAACCGAGACACAGTAATGTTTGAACACTACTGCTTCACGGCAGTATAACTGGCCCTGGGGTGGTACCTACCTAGACGGATTCCTGCATAGGAATCCTACCACCAAGTAAAAGTTTAAAAAAAAGTTTTAAAAGTTTACTACAGTTTCTCAATTTCTTCCTTGTTATTTTAAATCTTAATTAAGTATTGCAATTGTTTATTTCAAGGTCACCGTGGCTGCTGTGGCGAAAACGGTGTCTAGTAAGTATCTCTTTATTTTCTGCTAGCGATCCGCCCGTTAGCCGTGTGGTGGCGGCTCGTTAAAAGAATACTACCACTCCATCTCATCCAATGAATCTCGTAAAAGGCGAGTAAGGAATTAAACTGAACTGTGCACCCAACAGCGCATGGTGGCGATGGGCTCACCACCTATCACACCAAGTGCATTATGTTGTTTTGGTGAAACGTGGATTGTGGCAGTCATCTGTTTTTGCAGTGAGTGCCCAGTCTCTGACTACCCCTTATAAGATACAGTCGTGATCTTATGTATGTATTATCCGCCCCGGCTCCGCACGGGTAGATAGATATTATAAAGATAAATTAGTACTTTATTTGGACAAATAGAACAACCAAAATTCCTTTTACTAACATTTTTTGTAGCGACTATTCTCATCGGCGGCTCTGCAGTTGTTCAGATAAGATTATGTTATTTTAACCAATTAATGTTTAATTTATGGGAACATAAGCCATGAAATACCGAGAAAATATGTAATTAAAATTACAAACCGCTATTAAATTTTTCTAGTTTACAAAAAATAATATGAGTAGGTAATTAATATATCTTAGTATGTTCGCGATTAGTGCGGGCGAGCGTAAGGCTGTTTGATCACACCGCGGCAATTTTCTTACTTTTAGCATTTTTATACCTGTCGTAACTTCTAAACGATAGGTCCGATTTGAATAATTTGTAGAGGACTTTACATGTACATAATCAACCTTGACTGTGAAACTATTTAGGAGGATAAGGATTAATATCATGATACGGATGTCATCATCTTTCGATTCTACCCGTGTTTTGATAGACTGATTTGAACAAAAAGCGGTTATTGTGACTTAACTGTAATAGTTAGACATATAGCCTCGCGGACTTTTTTGTGAGTAATGATGAGTACTATGAAAATATAGTACATTATTTACTTTATCATTAACAGTTTTTGCAGCGCACGCCAAAAAATGACTTTTATCAGTAAATTTTTGATACCTTACATCATAGCGATTTTCGTAAGGATATCGGTTTTTTTTTAAGTAATTATAACTCATGTTATTCGGTGATAATGTAGTTGTATATAGGTGAAAGAATTTTTAAAATCGGTTCAGTAGTTTTTGAGTTAAATCATTACAACCAAACATACAAAAAATCAAATCTTTACCTCTTTATAATATTAGTTTAGATATTTGCTGATCCACAATAGTCATTGTCAAATTTGCTAAGTGTCGCATTCAGAGACCAATCAGTCTGCATGCTAAGTTCGTGGTATATATCCTTACATTTGACATTAACAATAAATATTTTCTCCATACACCAATGTGATATAGTTAAACAAGTAGTTGACTTGTACACCCCTGGTCCAGGGTTTGGATCCCAGACGGAGCCAACATCTGTGCAAAAACAAAAATTATTGGTTATCGGGTCCGGTTGAGTTGTGCTTGTGAAATTTATGCCTGTAAACCGCACACACGATACAGGAGAAGTCCTGCTGTGGGGCATCGTTTTTATAAAAACGTTCTTTTTTATTGTATAAAGTGACGAAACGAGCAAAACGTTCACCTGATGGTAAGTGCAACGTCCGCCCACAACAAATGCTGTGCCACCCAGAAAATTTCTGTGTGACACTACACTGCGCCCGTCACCCTGAGACATCAGTTCTTAAGTCTCAAATGCCCAGTGATTACGCTAGCTCACAGTGCCCTTCGAACCGAAACACAGTAATGCTTGCACACTACTGCTTCACGGCAGAATAACTGGCCCTGGGGTGGTACCAACCTAGACGGATTCCTGCATAGGAATCCTACCACCAGTATCAATTGTCATGTTTTGTTTCAGAGGACACGGAGGGGACAAATGGCATCCAGGTAATTAGGCAAACCAAAGTAGTTTAATAACTAAGTTTGAAGACGCTCAAAGTTCGATATTACATACATACATACATACATATATACAGTGATGCCCAATCCAATGGACTCCAACTCCGTGGATATGCTACATCAGACTGAACTAGTTCACAACAGAAAATCATTAGAATCATAGTGATTCGACTAGAACTTGGAAGCAAAAGCCAAGCCAAGTCAAAGCGAAGCTCGTCAACCATACACTTGTTACTTGCACAGGCAAGTGAGGGTGACATTTGAAAAAAAGCTGGTATACTCCTCCCCCATGACCTCCTTTATATATTTCTTATGGAAGAATGTGACGCCACAGGCACATCTTTAATCTGATGGTAAGTGCAACATCTGCTCATTACAATTGCTTTATCACTCCGAGATCGAATATTTAATTGTAACGTTCTGTGCTGCACCACACTACGCTAGTCACCCTGAGATATCGGTTCTTAAGTATCATAAGCCCTGTCATTATACTACTTATCAGAGCCGTGTAAAACAGAAACAGTAATGTTTCCACAACACTGCCTGACACCACAACAACTGGCACTGCGGTGGTACCCATCCAGACGGATTCCCGCATTGGCATCCTACCGCCAGTCTGTCATAAAACCAAACTGTTGATGCCAATGGGCGGCGCTGATCACTTACCATCAGGTGATTTGCGTGCTCGCCTGTCGCCTCTTCTATAAAAAAAATAAATCAAGAAGAAATGAGAATAATTTGTGCAATTTCGGATTCTTTTGTAAATCTCATTTATAAATAGCATTTATAAGGAGCCGTGTGGTGACGGCTCCTTAAAAGAATACTACCATCCATCTCATCCAATGGATCTCGTAAAAGGCGAGTAAGGAATTAAACTGCACTGTGCACGAATGGTGGCGATGGGCTCACCACCTGTCACACCAAGTGCATTATATTGTTTTGGTGAAACGTGGATTGTGGCAGTCATCTGTTTTTGCAGTGAGTGCCCAGTCTCTGACTACCCCTTATGGGATACAGTCGTGATCTTATGTATGTATGTGTATTTATAAATAACATCGCTTTCCTTCACAGACTCCCGGACATGACTCCAAATATCAAGTACGTATGATGTTATTAGAATTTAGTTTGTGTAATGGAAACCAATAGCTAGTCTACCTGATGGCAAGTGGTAACTGCCATTGTAACACCTAAGTCTGTACACGGCAAAGAATTGAGATGTGGGTTTGTGGTCACTCCCGAGGATGTGGTTGAAGGTCTCGATCCCAATAACGGTACCACAGTACGGATCTCTTACGAGTTTCGACAGCGGCGAAGGCACTGCAGCTTCTACATACCATCGGAAGCCATCAATTGCGCAGGAGATATTCCAGTGCCAACAGATACGCGCAAGCACGTAGGGTGGCTTGACCTAACCTAACCACGCCTGATATAAGATCGGAGGTATTATAGGACACACAAACAAGCAGATTTCCTCAGACTGTTTTGATTTACATAAAGATTTTTTTTTTTAATTTACGCGAATGTTATACGACTAAGATTCGACTAGCACTTGAAAGCAAAAGCCAAGCCAAGTCAAAGCGAAGCTCGTCGACCATGCACTTGTCACTTGCACAGGCAAGTGAGGTTGACATTTGGAAAAAAAACTGTTATACTTCTCCCCCATGACCTCTATTTATATATTTCTTATGGAAGAATGTGACGACGCACGCACATTTTTAGTCTGATGGTTAATGTAACATCTGCTTATTACAATTACTTTCTCACTCCGAACTCAAATATTTAATTGTAACGTTCTGGGCACCACACTGCGCTAGTCACCCTGAGACATCGGTTTAGAATCATAAGCCCCTTAATTACACTATTTATCAGAGCCCCTCAAACTGAAACACAGTAACGTTTTCACAACACTGCCTGACAGTAGAATGCGAAGTCTTATGGAAGATTGTAGGTATGCTCTGTAGAGTGAAAAGCAGATTCTTTTATTTCCAAACAGAAGACTTGAGTATGTCATGCTCGTTTAAATGCTTCTGCATGTGACAGCGTCGTGTGACGGGTCCATATCCCTTGAATATGGTCGAGGAGGCCGATGGCTGCCACATGCATCATACTTGTGAACAGGTGCTGTTGGTGGAGGCGGGTCTGCTTTAGTTAGCAATGCATTCATTAATTTATTATTGTATCTTGTCTAACATTTTGTCAATTTTGTCATAGAGCGTGCGTTGGTTTTCTACGAGACTGTCCTTTGTAAATTTATTTATAATGTACTTTTGATACAGACCAAAAAATAACAAAAAGAGGATACCTACGGAGTTTGTTTCGACTGTTCTTCTCAGTGAGAAGAACTTGATTACGAAACAGTGATAGTTTTTTTTTATAGATAAAGTGATGAAACGAGCAAAACGTTCACCTGATGGTAAGTGCAACGTCTGCCCATAACAGATGCTGTGTTACTCAGAATATTTCTGTGTAGCACCACACTGCGCCTGTCACCTTGAGACATTAGCTAAAGTCTCATATGCCCAGTGATTACGCTAGCTCACAGTGCCCTTCAAACCGAAACACAGTAACGTTTGCACACTACTGCTTCACGGTAGAATAACTGGCCTTGGGGTGGTACCTACCTAGACGGATTCCTGCATAGGAATCCTACCACCAGTTAGATTGTAATAGAGTGACGTTTGACAAATGAAATTTATATTTCATACGTTGAAGAATCTTTTGGCGTCAACTCGAAAAGTAACGGTAGTGTTTTAATTGAACTTTGTAATTTCTGCATATATTTTGAGTTTTGATGTTTAATATTGATAGTTTATTATGTAGCAAGTGCTTGTGAAAGTGTACAGTGATAGAATTATCCACCTAGACGGATTCCTGCATCGCGATCCTACCACAAGTAAATACTGTCGTGAAACCAACCTATCGGTCAATGGTCGGCGGTGATCACTTACCATCAAGTGATAGGCGTGCTCATTGGCTACCAATTCTATAAACAAATTAAAGCTAGATGGAATAAGACTGATTTGTGTAATTTTGGGTTCTCTCGTACTATTTATTTATATGTAACTTCGTTTTCCTTCAAGGTTTCCCGGAACAAGCAAAGGTACGTATGAAGTTATTACTTTTAAATTTGTGTAATGGAAACCAACAACTACATGGACTCTTGCATAAGAGTACTACTAGCAGTATCATCGTCATCATCATCATTTCAGCCTATCACTAGTCCACTGCTTCACTGCTTTTTTACCACGTGCTCAGCGGTGAAGGAAAACATCGTGAGGAAACCTGCATATCCGAAGAATAGAAATATTTCGAGGATGAATATGAAGTCCGCCAAGCCGCATTGGAGCAGCGTGGCGGACTATTCCCCGCTCCAAAACCCTCTCAGAAATGAGAGGAGGCCTGTGCTCAGCAGTGGGACATTTATAGGCTGTTACTTTACTTTTTTTTTCGTCGAGTTCTTTGACGTTGAGTTCTGGGACACCCTATATACATAATTATACCAATACACACATATACACAGATACACATCTACAAGTATATATACACATACATACATATGTATATAAACAAACACACATACACACGAATGAGAGAGAAACATAGAACTCTCGGAAATCTTCTGTGACCTTGAGAAGGACAGTTGGTGTCCCATGACCAGGTCGAAGATCAGACTCATACGGGGAAAGAGTATTATTTTTTTAAATAAAAGTAGAAACCTGTTTATGTAGAACAGCTTCTAGCACCTAAGATAGAAACTGCAGGATGGAAATAGGTCTGAAATGGGAAAGAAGACTACAATCAGTGGATTTAGGAATAGTAATAATAAAGGCTTTACGCCAAAGTAAGGGAAAAGTGCCGTTCCTCAGCGAATAATGACGATGAATGAATGAAATGAATGAATGAATGAAATATACTTTATTGTACATCGATAATTAAAACGGAACATACAAAATATCAAAACTGCTAACAAATTAAGGTACAAATGGCGGCCTTATCGCTTACAAGCGATCTCTACCAGGCAACCACGTTGCAACGACGATGTAAGCTATTACGGGTAAAATTGACTCGACTTCAAGTAAAACCATTGTCCCACTCACATCATCGCAGTCCACTGATGTAGATTTAATAGTAGTATTATTCGTATCTCATCTTCATTGACAGGAGAAAAAGTAAGAATTACTAGAAAAAGAAGGCATGGAAGTTATCACTGAGATAGCATTTGCTCTAGAACTATCAGATACTATTTGAGCAGATGAGAGATGACGGTTAAAATGGTCAGGGGAAATATATGTGCTACTAGAGTCTACACGAGGCTTTCCAAATCCGAGTGTGTTGAGAAACTTCTATATATCAGCCGAAGATGAACAGTTCACTTGCTCATAAAATATCGGCGTTTAGCTGCTCTCAACATCTGATTGCATCGATTTCTCGCGGTCTTATAGGCTTGCCACTTCTCATCAGCACCCCTTGAAAGCTCGAAACGCTCTGTCGCGCTTTGCCATGGCCATTCTTACGCCTACTGTGATCCATGGAACAGGAGGGCGTCTAAGTGTCACAACTCGCTTAGGAGCATGTTTATCAAAAAGCCAAAACAGATTATAGGTTTAGGATATTAATTTTATCGTCGACTGTGGACGCTGTAAATACAGAAGACCAGTCAGTGGTATCAGCATCATATTTAAGCTTCCCCACATCGAGTCACGCAAAACAACGAATGGGAATAGACGCTGGTAAAGTCTTGGGAGACTTTAATTTATATGAAAGGAAAAGCAGATCAAGCCGTGAAAATCCAGAAGCAGGAAGTTGGCCATAATTGACAACGTGCTCAATAGAGGAGACAGTAATAAGATCGATACAGGTGTCCGCAGTCATTATTATGGTGCGTAGCGTCTAGAGGCAGAATAGTGAAATTTTGCGACTCCATGATCGATTTTAATTTGTGTGATTTGAGAGAAGCCTTTAAGAGGTCGGTTTTAAAGTCTCCCATGACAATGTGATGTGTGTAATCAGAACAGAATATAAACAAATGGTCATCCAAATCGGAGAAGTAGTCCACTTGATGTGGACAATAAATGAATCCAATGAACAATTTAACACTCTTGACATTAACTTTAACAAATAAGTATTTTATTGAACCTGTGTATAAGGAAGGATATGAACTTTATGTATATTATGTAGTGATTTATTTTTTCAGGAAACCTCAGGGAGTAAGAAAGCCAAATCGATTTAAGGACGACATAACTGCTAATGATTATCAGGAAACCTCAGGGAGTAAGAAAGCCAAATCGATTTAAGGACGACATAACTGCTAATGATTTTTAGATAAATAAACGAGGCAGTAGTTGAGAAACATTTCCATTATTTTATTTCTGATTGTTCCCACTACGAAATTAAAGTAAATGCCTAATGTTAAAAGTAACCGTAATTATTTAATTGTTGTATAACATAAGATATGACAACGTACATGTAATATACGAGTATAAAATAAGATATGACAACTTTTAATGCCGTATTTCTTACTCTATAATGATGTAGTTTCTAGATGAGTGTTTAATGATGAACTATGCATTAATGAAGTAAGGAAAGTTAACTTGCTAAGATCCGCATGCGAAATACACAATGGGGTATATTACCTAGTTTCGAAGAGCACCTCCCGTCCATCCCATAGTAGCGTGCACGAGCAAACTAACACCGTGTTACAGGTTTTCATGGTAAATAATACACTCTAAACCATGCAGAATTACCTATATATTTAACACAATAAAATCTTATGCTATACTTATTGAACTAGGACTTTTTACTTGTATTACTTGTTACACTACTTATAATATACTTTAGTATGCTAGGCTTGAAGGGCGCCAGGAGAGTTTTGTTTTGGAACTCTGTCTAAACCTTTAACCACGGCACGGCATATGCAAGGGCGTGCCCTTAAGCTACACATTATACAATAGTGACAGCAGTTACCATAGATATATAATACCAATTATATAATTACAAAGTCACTTACCCCTTGTGCAGAATATACCCTAATCACTAATTACATTTGTTTCAACAAAACAATTTCGCACATATCCAAATTTACTAATTTTCCACGAAATATTGTCGGTATGTTTAAATATTCACTCTCAGTTGACTAAGAGGAACACAGGTCTGTTCACAATTCATGACGCTATTAAACTATCTACATCTAAATGTAAAATAACGTTTCCAATTACTTTAGAAAACCAACAAAAATGTTTTGCTATGATTCGAACTCTCGACTCGAGTATTTGGAATCCAAGCGTTGTACAACTACACCAACGGGAAGCTTGTGTAACATTATGAATTTTGCTACACCTTCATTTTGACACTTTACTTGCATGTCAACCGCCAGTGATTACACTGGGCCACGATGTCATTGCTTATCAGATATTTTTCCTATAGTCCATCCGCTTTAGGAAAATAGTAAGTCATCGATGTCCGCCGGCCTGGTCACGCCCCTCAGCCAATTAGAATGCTGGAAATTATAAAGTCGAGTTCACAGTGACCAGTTCAAGTCATACCTTCGAACAAAACGGTTGTGTATTTGTGTATTTTGCGCATTTCTCGTTCACCATTAAATTTTGAAAATGAATATATCACCTATTCGAAAGAATAAAAGTGGATAAATAATCCATAGCGGAGAGAGACGCATAATTTACAATGTTTATAAGTGTGGTGGCGACCACCACCCCCTCCCGTGGGTGGCGTAAAAGTTGACAGAGGGAAAATGAAAACCAGGAGATGGGCAGCAGCATCTTCCTGCAACACCTGAATAAATAATCTGCGGTTGTCAACCCGCAAGCCACTATGGTCAAAATCCCTCAAAAATGAGAGCCACTTTTGTGGCTTTCTATGGGGGAGGCCTATTTTCAGCAGTGGACTTGTGATAGGCTGAAACGACGACGGCGATAAGTACTTTAAATTGTATGATTTATAACCAGGGGTACCTCAGGGATCACATCTAGGACCGCTTCTATTTTTAACATATATCAATGACATTGTTTCTTGTATCAATCATTGTAACATATCTCTTTTCGCAGACGATCTTAAGATATGTAAAAAGGTTGAATCCTTTAAGGATACCATGCTCATTCAAAGTGATCTAAACAGAATTGAGCTGTGGTGTAAGTCAAATAGCATGACGCTAAACATGCTTTTACATCAAATACACTAGGAAATTAAATCCTATTGACTCGTCTTACTGCTGAAACTCTTGCGGAAGTGACTGAAATTCGGGACTTGGGAATAATTATTGATAGCAAACTAACTCTTTTATTCCTCATGTCGAGAACGTGGTAAAAAAAATGTCTTCGAATGTTAGGGTTTGATAGAAATTCTAAAGGTTTCGGCAGTACAATTAAAATTATTCTTTTCAATCCATTAGTTAGATGTCACCTCGAGTATGCCAGTACTGTCTGAACCCTGTTTATGCTGTGCACTCGCAGCGTGACGAGTCAGAACAGCGAGCGTTCTCTAGGCACTTAGCTTTTACTTCACAGGGTGTCTCCCATAAGACCCCTTATAATTATCGTTTAATTTACCTTAGTTATCCCTACGAGACCGTCGCAGACTACACGAGTTAGTATTTCTGAGCAAAATTAACGGTGTTATCCACTGTAAACAATTTGCTGCCAATGTTCAAACTTTCGGTCCCATATAATTTGCCAAGGAAGCTAATTACCAGAACTTTCTATACTCCGCGAACTAAAACCAATGTTGGTTGGGATGCACCGCTTGCTCGTATGTGTACCAGTTATAATGAAATTACTATGAAGTTGCCAACTCTACTCGTAGATATATTTTTGACTCCCTTCCAAAATTTAGAAGCAAAATTGTTAGGCATTGTTTTTTAAACAGTACCGGCCTTAATCAAATTTAGGTTTTTTATTTTTATTTCAATTAGTTGCTTTTGCTCTACAGTTACTTCAATTAACAGCTAACATTTTTAATGTTTGTCAATTCATAAGTCCTGTGTATGTGTAATTTGTTTAGTATATAAGAACAATCCCCTTATAAACTTCTATTGTGTGAATGTGATATATACTTACTTTTGGTGTACCTATTATAAATAAATAAATAAATCCTTGGCAGGAGTCGGTGTTACTTTGCAAGGATTTGTGGTCTATCAAATCTGATGTGATGATTAGGGTGATCTAGAACATGGTCACATACTGCAGACTTCCTAGAGAGTCGATGTTTCACGTCAGCTATATGTTCTTTTACGCGGGTTTTTATAGATATTTTAGTTGGTCCTATGTAAGACCACATTCACAATCTAGCTTGTATACTCCTGAATCTTGTAGAAGGACATTACACTTGACCGATGGCCGGTTTCACTCGGTTCCTGTGGCGTAGGCGCGAGACCCGAAGCTTGTTGTCGTGCAAAACTTGCTTGACATGCTGAAGCTCGGCGGCCAGGTGTTTCTTGTCAACCAAGTTTTTGAAAACCAAGCATACCACTGCAACACTTCAAGATTCAGAGCTCATTTTGCGTAGATCGGACCAGAAAATAATAATTAAAAGCTGAAGGTACCCCGGAATCACTACGACATCGGGACATCTGTCACCTCAGTCCCCCCTGTGACCATTAGGTGCTGTAAAGTACTCGAAACGTCGGGTTACAAATAGTTTAAAAAGTAAACGCGATAAAATCTGTAAAAGTAGTTTTATTAGAAGGATGAATGTTTTGACCAATGACATACATAAGATCACGACTGTATCCCATAAGGGGTAGTCAGAGACTGGGCACTGACTGCAAAAACAGATGACTGCCACAATCCTCGTTTCACCAAAACAATACGAGTATAATGCACTTGGTGTGATAGGTGGTGAGCCCATCGCCATCATGCGCTGTTGGGTGCACAGTGCAGTTTAATTCCTTACTCGGCTTTTACGAGATCCATTGGATGAGATGGAGTGGTAGTATTCTTTTATCGAGCCGCCACCACACGGCACCAATGAATACGTCCATAAGCAAGTCGTCGATAGTTAGACGTGAGTCATTCGCGACTGATCGAATGAAATGGAATGTGAAACTGATTATGAAACTCCTAAAATTGCTCGCGAATGATCCGGTCATTACGGAAGAACTTTTTTTATAATCAGTTCAAATAGTTGTAGATATGGTCCTCTTGTGTCCGATTTTCGACCACGGCGACAACTTTCGAACACTATCGAAAGCTACCAACTGCTCGGAAAATATTGTAGTGCCACAAGTGTACGCGCAAACACTAAAGCATCCAGTCATTCCAACCTACCCGGATGTAACGCTCATGCGATACGATCGGAGGCAGGCTATGATGCAGGGTCAGAAGCACGAAGACCATTACATAACAACCACACCCAAAACCCAACAATTTGTATTCGCACAAACTGGTTTCGGCTGGCTTTCGAACCTAGGACCTGCGGCGTAGAGGTCAGTAAATCTACCCACTAGGCCACGCGGTCTATTGAATATTTAATTGTTACAACCTTCTTCACTCCATGGCCTCATCGTCATGTTTTTATTTCAGGAATGGAATTTAAATTCATGGATCCAATAAAAAAAAAGTAAGTAAATTTTCAGCCTATAAATTTCCCACTGCTGAGCACAGGCCTCGTCTCATTTCGGAGATAGTTTTGGAGCTAGGAAGAATCCGCTACGCGGTAAAGCGAGCGCCTAGCCCCTGAGCCTGAGCTTAGTAATCGATTGGGAGAAGTTCAAAGTTCAATATTAGCAGCGATCCAGACAGTCATCCCGTGGGTGTCGTAAATGTCGACAGAGGGAAAACAAAAAACAAGCAGCGTCTTCATGGAACATAATGAAGGAAGGTAAGTTACTTTGCTAAGATCCGCATGCAAAATATAAAAATGGTGTATATTACCTAGTTTTTTGAAGAGCGCCTTTAGGCCTTTAGGCGGCCGTCTGTCGTAGAGTCTATGACGCTTGATAATGCCTCGTTTTGGGGCGAAACACGTGTCGTGTTCTCGAATTCAGTGGTGTATATTATCTAGTGGTGGTGTTGTAGTGGTTGGTGGAGGGTACCTGGTGGCGGTGTTAGTTTGCTTGTGCACGCTACTGAAGGAGGGCGGGCGGTGCTCTTCAAAAAACTAGGTAATATACACCATTTTTATATTTTGCATGCGGATCTTAGCAAAGTAACTTACCTTCCTTCATTATAATGGATTTCCGCAAAGTAACGCCTGATTCTAGTAACTATATTCATGGAACATCTCAATAAAACAATTGCCGTTTCCAACCCGCTACGCTAGTCTTAGCTACGGTAGCGGACATGGTAACGGCGGAGCGGTGGGTGCGAAGAATCTCCGGAGGAGGAAATCATATTACCACCAACGACGACTGGACCTGGCAACATAACGAACGCATGATGAGGATCGACGAGAGGATCCTGGAGCTGGATTACTTATTACCTTAGGATGTTTTGATTCGTTTAATTTTCACTGGTAGTTAGACTCCTAAGCAGGAACTCGATTAGGTAGATACCACCGCAGTACTTACTCCTCATACAGTAGTGTGCAAAGACGAGCGCAAAGAAAGAGACGAGACGAGCGATACGCTCACCTGATGGTAAGTACATACCCAGAACATTTCTGTGTGGCACCACAGTACGCCCGTTCCTCCTCCCTCCTCGTGACATCAGTTCTTAAGTCTTATATACCCAGTAATTACAGTAGCTCTCAGTGCCCTTCGGACCAAATCACAGTACTGTTTGCACACTACTGCTTTACGGCAGAATACCTGTCCCTGCGGTGGTACCTACCTAGGCGAATTCCTTCGTAAAAAACGAGGTGTTAATGATGATTATATCAATAAGTTTAGAAGACTTGGCCAAGTACACAAACAGACATGACGGGCGACTTTTTGTTACATTGTTTCTTTTTTCAGGACTGCTCAAGAACTAAGACTGCAGCAAAATCGGTGTAAGGATAATAACTGCTAATGGTCTTATAGATAAATAAATGAGACAGTAGTTGAGAAAGACTTCCATTCTTTTATTTCTGATGTTCCCCACTACGAAATCAAAGTAAATGCCTAAAGTTAAAAGTAACCACAATTATTTAATTGATGAGGAATTGCCTCCTCTCGTTTCCGAGACGGGTTTGGAGCCGGGAAGAGCTGCTCTAATGCGGGTTGGCGGACTTCACATGAATTCTCCCGATTCCGACGACTGCCTCGATATCCACTCTGAGCCCGCGACGTCGCCTGATTTAAGCCAAGGCGTCAGGAAGTCAGTGTATGTTGTGGATCTTTAGGAACCAAATGAGTAACCCCAGTCGTGAAGAGGCTCGGGAACGACTTATTGTCGAGGGCATCTTGGAACTGTCGTATGAGCAGTGCGACATTCCGTAAACCCCTTTAGCTAGAAGTGATGCAGCCCTCGAGTCCGAGACTTTTCCAGTAAGGGGGTGTACGGAGTGCCTCACCTGCGTAGTCTGGTGTTATGACGATGATATATACTTACACTCAGACTCTCCACGCCAGAAGGCGACGGTGTCGGTCTAATTCAGTCCTTGACCAGTTTCACAAAATCTGGTAGCGTAAATACGTCTCATCCCCCAAAAACTTTCAAGTATATCAAAACCTGCTTTTCGGTCCTGGTTTTATATTCGTACTTGGAAGCTCTGGAATTGAATTTTGCAATTATATCTCATCTCTGCCTGAATATAATTCTAAATCTACCTGAATCTACTAAATAAAGGAAACAGAAGTTAATTTGCTAAGATTCGTACACAAAATAAAAATAAAATGACCACGGCGACAACTTCCGAATATTGTCGAGAGCTATCAACGGCGCAGGAGATATTATAGTGCCACAACTATCCGCGCAAACACAGAGGCACTCACTCGTCCCAAGCTACCCGCCCGATGTAAGGCTAATGATAAGGTCTGAGGTAGGCGAGGATGCAGTGTCAGAAACACGGAGACAAAAAAATGTGTTTTAGCACAAATTTTGCTCCGGCTGTGATTCGAACCCCTGCCCTGCCCTACGTACTGCGGCCCTGCGGCTTAGAAGTCAGGTACTCTGACCATTACCCAGTTTTTGAAAAGCACTCCCCGCAATAGCATGCACAAGCAAACTAACCCTGCTACCGAACGGCCACAAGATACCAGGACCCTGGTATCTGGTGGTCCTCGGCGGCTGTTTTGAGGTGGAACACGTGTCGTGTTCTCGACCTCAATTGTGTGTATAGCCTAGTGATAGTGTTGTAGTGGTGGAGGGTATCTGGTGTCGGTTCTCGGTGGCGGTATCAGCTTTCTTGGGCACGCTACTATGGTAAGGCTGGGCGCTAGCTCTTCAAAAACTAGGTAATATACACCATTTTATACTTTCGCGTACGAATCTTAGCAAATCAACTTTCTTTCCTTCATTGAAATGGACTTCCACAACGAACTTCCGTACCTTCCGTAAACAACTGATTCTATCAACTATATCCTACTTAATGACCAAACCTTCCTTAAATGCATGCTTTGACTGGCGCTTTTTGGAAAGCGTTTCCTCACACTAGGATTTATCCTGTACGCCCTCGCCCGCGTTTAAAAATTCCACATGCATAACATAACCAGATCCGAATGATCTGACTGATCATATTTTGAGACTTAAGAACTGATATCTCGGGGCGGGGCGCAGCACTACACTGCGACCCGGTTACAGAAATGTTCAGGGTAACGTCTTACACTTACCACAAAGTGAACGTTTTGTTAGTGGCGGCAATAGTTAGGTTTAGGGTACGGACTGCAAAACGTGACGTTTCAGGATCGATCCCGCCATTCGACTATTGTCGTGAACCACCTCCTGGCACAAGCTTTAAAGCTTACTTGGAGTGGTTAACAGGAATATTGGCAATGTTAATATCATTGCTAGAATTCTTTATAAAAAAAAGTCTCGTCTATTTCTCCTGTTAAGAAAAAAAAACATTTATATCAGTAATTTTAGAACCCTTTGCATCTCGTTTCATTCGCGAAGGTACGTGAGTGGCCTCTGCCTACACCTTATATGAGGAAAAAGCGTGACTGAATGTATATATATTAGAATAAAAACAATGCTGTCTTAAGTTTTATTTACGCTCGGAATAACAGTACGTTATTGCAACGGCTACTTTATCAAAGTGACTTTACAATAAAGAACAAAGAGCTGCAAAATAAATAGAAGTGACATTTTCATTGGGCTCCGCAGACATTTCTATTCTTGATATCTCGAAGTGACTTTCTATAGCTCGCATTTCTTTGTGAACGGAGACAGTAGCTAATCAGCGCTCATGCTTCTCTGTTTATTATGTTTATTTTCATTTGAACGTTTATACAAAACGAGTGATTCCAATAATTTATAAATTATCATGTAGACTTGCTCTGCAGCAATGATGCTCCGTTGGATGTGTGGTTCAACTCATAACATAGAATACGTAACACCTACATCCGCGGCAGGCTTGGTGTACGTGACATTTCTGATAAGCTGCAGGAACGCGAAGGTGGTACAGACACATACGCAGACCACAGGAGTACGTAGGGAATATGTGTCGGACCCTTAAAGTTCCTGGTTAGCGGCCGCGTGGTGGGCCTAAACTGCGTTGGCTAGATGTCGCAAAAAACGGCTTGACTTCCAACAAAATCACTGAGGAGGATGCTCAAGACTGGGCAAAATGGAGCAGATTATGCAGGAAAGGTGACCCTGGCTATAACAGGGATAAAAACTAGGAAGAAGAAGACTTGTACTGCAGCAATAATGTTTACACTGATATATCAGTTTATTTCAGCTATTTTAATAACATGGATGTTTTATGCTATTTTGCTATTAGAAAATGCGACTGCACGATACAATCACGCCTTTTTCCCATATAAGGAATAGGTAGAGGTAACACACGTAGCCGAACCGACTGACAGGTGGCGAACCACATCGCACAATCGTGCAATACAAAAATTCTACGTCAATCGACGTAGAATTTTTGTATTGCAAAAGAGGGCCATGAGATAAATTTAATGAAACTGGTATCTTAACCATGGCCTCGCAATGTGTATAGGAAAACCAATATATGAATATATAATACTTTGATAAAAAGTGATGTCAATAATGTGAATACCAGGTACCAATACATTCAAGAAAAGAGCCTATTCCTTTCTCAAAGGCCGGCAACGCATCTGCTATTCCTCTGGTATTGTAGGTGGTCATGGGCGGCGGTGATCACTTACCATCACGTGAGCCACCTGCTCGTTTGCCTCCTATTAAAAAAAAAAAAAAAGGTACAAGCACAAATTAACAATGCCAGTTTCTTGACATCACAGGGTGGTAACTAGTTCATTTCGCAATGTATAAGTTTTTATAATAAAATCAGAAAGTGCACAAAATCTTTCTGCCATGAAGTTCAAACTTTTTATTAAAGAAAGACTTTTTAAAGGTTTTACTGGTGGTAGGATTCCTATGCAGGAATCCGTCTAGGTAGGTACCACCCCAGGGACAGTTATTCTGCCGTGAAGCGGTAGTGTGCAAACATTACTGTGTTTCGGTTTGAAGGGCACTGTGAGCTAGCGTAATCACTGGGCATATGAGACATAAGAACTGATGTCTCAGGGTGATGAGCACAGTGAGGTGTCACACAGAAGTGTTCTGGGTGACACAGCATTTGTTATGGGCAGATGTTGGACTTACAATCAGGTGAACGTTTTGCTCGTTTCATCACTTTATACAATAAAAAAAAAGGTTGATGTGCTCCTAGCCGATTTCGACCACGGCGACAACTGCCGACTACTGTCGAGAGCCATCAACTGCGCAGGAGATATTATAGAGCAAACACAGAGGCACTCACTCGTCCCAACATGCTGATGCAATAAGCTCGGAGGTAGGCTAGGATACAGTGTCAGAAACACGGGGACAATCACAACACAACCAGACCCGAAAACCAACAGTTTATGTTTTAGCACAAATGTTGGCTCCGGCTGGGAATCGAACCCAAGACCCGAGGCTTAGAAGTCAGGTACTCTGACCACTAGGCCACGCGGTCGTCAAAAAAAAAGGTTATTATAAAATTAAAGAATACATGGATGATGATAACCGCTGGGAATGAGGTGATCGCTGCCTAGCTATTTCTATATCTTTATAATACTGCTGTAATTGTATATTATTTTTAATAGAGCGGGACAGTACTTCATGCCGGTCGACCGCTTGCAACTTTACAAGGCGCAGGTTCGGCCTCACATGGAGTACTTTACTCATCTTTGGGCGGGGGCACCCCAGTGCCCGCTCCTTCCTTTTGACCGTATTCAACGAAGAGCGGCTCGAATCGTCGACGACCAGGTTCTTTCCGATCGGCTTGATACACTGGCCTTGCGAAGAGATGTTGCATCTCTTTGCATTTTTTACAGGATTTACAACGGGGAGTGTTCCGAGGAATTGTTCGTAATAATTCCAGCCGCTAGTGTTCACCATCGCACTTTGCGGCAGAACACAAAATTCCATCCTCACCACCTGGATGGTTGGCATTCCACCACAGTGCGTTTTTCGCGGAATTTTCTGCCACGCACGACCACTTTATGGAATCGGCTGCCGTCGGCGGT
The DNA here is from genome assembly GCA_019845155.1 of Luehdorfia chinensis. NCBI lineage: Eukaryota > Metazoa > Arthropoda > Insecta > Lepidoptera > Papilionidae > Luehdorfia > Luehdorfia chinensis. Next base: position 2,283,559 of record JAHVAK010000014.1, on the reverse strand, counting down.
TTTTCCGGACCGATGCGACTTAGGGACCTTCAAGAACAGAGCCTATTCCTTCCTCAAAGGCCGGCAACGCACCCGCGATTCCTCTGGTGTTGCGGTTGTTCATGGGCGGTGGTGATCACTTACCATCAGGTGAGCCATTTGCTCTTTTACCCCCCTCTCCTATAAAAAAAATCACTGACAACAAAAAAATCCAGCTGGGTTTTCGTGCTGATCCAGGATAGAGGCAATTCGTTGTGAACCAATGTAGTTTCAAAAAAATGACGTACAATGTGTATGTAAATAATCCATATTGAATAAAAAAAATTCTAGGCTAACATTAAAAAAATAAAAAACAACGGGTTGATTAAACCAAGATACAATTTTCTCTATGCAAGAAAATGACGAGAGGAACCAATCGTTCATCTGATGGTAAGTGCAACGTTTGCCCATGACGAATGCCATGTGCCATTTCATACCGAACATTTCTGTTTGGCAACACACTGCAACCGGCACCCTGAGGTTGAAATTTTAAAATTAAAATTTTATCAAATACTAGTTTTTAAAGAGCACCGCTCGCTTTCTCTCTGTAGCGTGCACAATCAAACTAACACCGCCACTGGATACCGCCACCAGATACCCGGCAGAGCCGCTCGACAGACTGGATATCTGGTGGCGGTTTGGTTTGCTTGTGCACGCTGTTGTGGGAGGGCGGGCGGTGCTCTTCAAAAACTAGGTAATACACACCATTTTAAATTAAGCATGCGGATCTTAGCAAATTAACTTTCTTACCTTTACTATAATGGATTTCCGAAAAGTAACGCCTGATTCAATTAACAAAACAGACTAATAAATTCCGCCGAAAGGTTGCTTGCTTACCGCCGAATACCGATTTACCTTTGTGAGTCATTGTTTGCGGAATAGAAATTTGAATGATTAATAACGTTCTGCTATCACTCGTATCTTTCATCATCATCATCATTTCAGCCTATCACTAGTCCACCGTTGAACAAAGGCTTCCCCCACAGGTTGTCACAAAAATTTGTGGCTCTCATTTTGGTCGGATTTTGCCATAGATGCTACGCTTGGCAGGCGGCAATCGCAGTTTTTTTATTCAAGATGTTCCAGGAAGACGCTGCTGCCCATCTTCAGGTTTTTATTTTCCCTCTGTCGACTTTTACGACACCCACGGGATACTATTTACTGGTGGTAGGATTCCTATGCAGGAATCCGTCTAGGTAGGTACCACCCCAGGGCCAGTTATTCTGCCGTGAAGCAGTAGTGTGCGAACATTACTGTGTTTCGTTTCGAAGGGCACTGCGAGCTAGCGTAATCACTGGGCATATGAGACTTAAGAACTGATGTCTCAAGGTGACGGGCGCATTGTGGTGTCAGATTGTTCTGGGTGACACAGCATTTGTTATGGGCAGACGTTGCACTTACCATCAGGGAAACGTTTTGCTCGCTCCATCACTTTGAATAAATAAAACAGAAGTGAGATGGGGTGGAAGATTCTCTTAAGCCGCTACCACACGGCACTAGTTTCTTGCACAATGGTTATCTTCGACTGGGATTCGAACCTAGGAGTCGGAGTGGTAGTCAGATCCTGTAACCACTAGTCAACGCGGTCGTCTAAAGTATAAGATATTCATAACATGAGAACGACAGTGTGAAGAGTGTTTGAAAGGCTATGTATGCGGAATCACGTTGGGAACGACACATTGTAATTTGCATTTTAATATATACATACTAGCGGACCCGACAGACGTTGTCCTGCCCGGACGTTGGCTTGCCTGCTGTTAACATATTTAGCAAACGATTTTCCGATATTCGAATTATCGATAAACTATATACTGAGTGAATTTGTCTTTTTCTAGAACTAAATCTAATTCCAATTTTTCTGGAACAAAATAATCCAATTCTAAATCTAAACCATCCGGGGAACCACACATACACACACAAAAAATCATCAACATCGCTCCAGACGTTTAGGAGTTCAGTGACGTACACACGCACAGAAGAAACATATGTATATATATAAAGATTTACAATATTAGCATAAATATTACGGCCTGTAAACGAGTAATAGACTGAAAAAAATATATAAAGGAAAGAAACAAAGTTTATTAGCTAAGGTCTGCTGTTAAATTATAATTATTCAATCAAAAATCCGAGCACCATGGAACCACCCCTACCACCACCACCTTATGATCACCCCTTTGTAATAAAAAAAATATCGTAATAAACACAAAAAAAATATACAAACGAATTAAGAACCTCCTTCTTTTTCGTGAGCCGTGGTAGCTCAGGGGCTAGGCGCTCGCTTTTAATTTCATAGTACGCGAGTGACCTGGGTTCGATTCCCGATGCCGGCACCACTAAAATTGTTAATTGCAATTTTAAGTGCTGATTTACCACGTGCTCGGCGGTGAAGGAAAACATCGTGAGGAAACCTGTATGTTTGAGAAATAAAAAATATTTCGAAGACATGTGCAGTCCGCCAACCCGTATTGGAGCAGCGTAGCGGATTCTTCCTAGCTCCAAAACCCTCTCAGAAATGAGAGGAGGCCTGTGCTCAGTATTGGGACATGTATAGGCTGAAACTTTACTTTTTTTTATAACGGCCTGTAATCGATTAATAGACTGAAAAAATATATAAAGGAACGAAACAAAGTTTATTAGCTAAGGTCTGCTGATAAATTATAATTGTTTAATCAAAAATCCGAGCACCATGGAACCACCCTTACCACCACCACCTTATGACCACCCCTTTCTAATTAAAAAAAATATCGTAATAAACACAAAAAAAATATACAAACGAATTGAGAACCTCCTTCTTTTTCGTAGTCGCTTAAAAACCTTTCAATGAACGGTCCTATAATGCAAAAATATTTTGTTTATATACAATTAGTTTCCTGAGATCAGCTTGTCAACAGCGAGATCGACGAATATAGTCAAATCTAGATCTAAGCACCATAATCAATTTACGGCAGTAGTGGTAGTAGTACGCTATTTTATGGTCATTTTTTTATTATATAAAGTGATAAAACGAGCAAAACATTCACCTGATGTTAAGTGCAACGTATGACCATAACAAAGACTGTGACACAGAAAACCTCTGTGTGACACCACACTGTACCCATCACTCCGAGACATAAGTTCTTAAGTCTCATATGCCCAGTGATTACGCTAGCTCACAGTGCCCTTCGAACCGAAACACAGTAATGTTCGCACACTACTGCAGAATAACTGGCCCTGGGGTGGTACCTACCTAGACGGATTCCTGCGTAGGAATCCTACCAGCAGTAAAACACACTTATTTATAAGGCTTGAAGAGGTCAATCGACGGATCCAACTCGGCTGGGCAGCGTTCGGGAAACAGCGTCACATCTTCTCGTCGAGTATACCTCAATCCCTCAAAACAAAAGTGTACAACCAGTGCGTGTTGCCAGTGATGACATATGGAACCGAGACGTGGTCCTTCACTGCAGGCCGCATGAGGAAGCTCAGAATCGCTCAGCGACCTATGGAAAGGGCTATGCTCGTAGTTTCTCTGCGAGATAAAATCCGTAACGATGTTATCCGCAGCAGAACTAGAGTAACCGACATAGCCCTAAGGATTAGCAAGCTAAAATGGCAATAGGCCGGTCATTTAGCTCGGAGAACCGATAACTGTTGGGGAAGAAAGGTTCTCGAGTGGCAACCTCGTACCGGCAAACGCAGTGTAGGGCGACCCCCCACTAGATGGAGCGACGACCTACACGGTTTTGCAAAAAGTCGATGGATGCAGGTGGCTCAGGACCGTATTTTGTGGCAATCTATGGGGGGAGGCCCATGTTCAACAGTGGACTATGGTAGGCTGAAATGATGATGATGATGATGATACATACAGTCACACATATAGTAGGCAGAGGCCACTCACGTAGCCCACTTTTCGCTTAAACGGGAAACGAGACGTGACGGCTCTGATGGTATACATGAACCACTTTGCTGCCGTTTTGGTGTGAGTCAAAAATTTTTACTCCCTATTGCGTTCCAACTTCATGTTCCCCTGATCGATTTCTACCACGGCGACAACCTTCGGAATATTGTCGAGAGCTATTAATTGCGCAGGAGATATTATAGTGGCACAAGTGTGCGCGCCACAGAGGCACTCACTCGTCCCAACCTACCCGCCCGATGGTAGGCGAGGATGCAGTGTCAGAAACACGGGGACAATCACAACACAACCAGATCCGAAAACCAACAACTTGTGTTTTAGCACGAATGTTGGTTCCGTCTGGGATTCGAATCCATGACCTGCGGCGTAGAAGTCAGGTACTCTGACCACTAGCACGAGCGGTATAGTGACGCCATTGCATAAAAAAAGTAAAGTTTCAGCCTATAAATGTCCAACTGCTGAGCACAGGCCTCCTCTCATTTCTGAGAGGGTTTTGGAGCTAGGAAGAATCCGCTACGCTGCTCCAATACGGGTTGGCGGACTGCACATGTCTTCGAAATATTTTTTATTTCTCAAACATACAGGTTTCCTCACGATGTTTTCCTTCACCGCCGAGCACGTGGTAAATCAGCACTTAAAATGTCAATTAACAATTTCAGTGGCGCCGGGGCAGGGAATCGAACCCAGGTCACTCGCGTACTGTGAAATTTAAAGCGAGCGCCTAGCCCCTGAGCTACCACGGCTCTTTCATTGCATAAAAAATAAAGTAAAGTTTCAGCCTATAAATGTCCCACTGCTGAGCACAGGCCTCCTCTCTTTTCTAGGATGGTTTTGGAGCTAGAAAGAGTCCGCCACGCTGCTCCAATACGGGTTGGCGGACTGCGTATGTCTTCGAAATATTTTTTATTTCTCAAACATACAGGTTTCCTCACGATGTTTTCCTTCACCGCCGAGCACGTGGTAAATCAGAACTTAAAATGTCAATCAATTTCAGTGGCGCCGGCACCGGGAATCGAACCCAGATCACTCGCGTACTGTGAAATTTAAAGCGAGCGCCTAGCCCCTGAGCTACCACGGCTCTTGCATTGCACAATGGTGTTATACTGCACTATTAAATGCTGTCCGTATAATTTCGGGCAATGTTTAACTTGGGACCTCGCGAGTCGCTACGAGAACTATTCAGGTAGACTAATATTTTGACGCTTCCGTCGTTGTTTATTTTTGAAAATATTATGTACGTACGGACTATTTATTTTACAAAAAATTTACTGTATCCTGTAGAACGGGTCGAGGTGACACTCTAAAGGTTCCATATTTAGATTGGCTAAAACTAGAAAGTCTTCTCTTAGCACATACATATTATAGTAATAAGATCAGATTAATGTGATGACTGGCCGTGTGGTAGCGGCCTAAGAGAATCTACCACCCCATCTCATCCCGTGGGTGTCGTAAAAGTCGACAGAGGGAAAATGAAAACCAGGAGATGGGCAGCAGCATCTTGCTGGAACATCTGAATAAATAAACTGGGGTTGCCAGCCCGTCTGCTAAGCGTGGCAACTATGGCAAAATCCCCCCAAAACGAGAGCTACAAACTTTTGTGGCAATCTATGAGGGAGGCCTATGTTCAGCAGTGGACTATTGATAGGCTGAAACGACGAATGAGATGAATCTTTATAAAGTCTCTATCGACATATTTTTTAATAGTAGAAATTGGGTTTATTAATAATTGGGTTTGTTATTGTTTAATAGTAGTAAACGGGACGAGCTAGTCGTTCCTCTGATGGTAAGTTTCACGCCTACCTGTAGTGGTAACAGCCAGATACCACACTGCGTGTGTACCGTGAGAGTTCGGTTTTTATTGCAGAAAGGGACCAAGCGAGCAAAACGTTTACCTGACCGCAAGTGCAACGTCCGCCTATAGCAATACTGGGTCACTTGTGATATTTTTGAGTGGCTCTGAACTGTGCCCGTCACCATGAGACGTCTTAAGTCATGCAAGCCCAGTGATTACGCTAGCTCTCAGTATCCTTCAGACCGAAACACAGTAATGCTTGCACACTACTGCTTCATGGTAGAATAACTGGCCCTGCGGTGGTACCTTCCTGCTTAGGTATCCTACCATCAATAAATTCTTCAGTATCATACGCCCTGTAGTTGTATTATTTTAGCATTCCACTAGCCCACTGCTGATCACAGGCCTCTCACATAGCTTGCCACGAAGCACAGACATTTGTCGAATTCCCGCAAAACCGTACAGGCTGTAGCTCCATCTAGTGAAAGGTCACCCTGCGTTTGCTGGTACGTTGTTGCCACTCCAGAACCTTTATTCCCCTAGGTTATCGGTTCTATATCTACACATGATTTACGCTAAGTTTTTTTATATTATTATTATGCCTCAATATAGAATAGCTTAAATTTTATAAGACGATCTTTAATATAGACAAAATGTCTGGGCTTATATGAAAACTTTTTATATCAAACTTGTGAAAGGACCGCGCGTAACTACAGTCTGCGGGGAGTTGGAAATACTTACACAATTCACATAGATACAAAACAATGAGTGAACTTAAAGTAGACTTTATTTGTTGTGACTGTTTTAATAAGAAAGAATGTCTTTTGCATTTGGATAACAAAATAGCACGACGAAACAATGTATCTAAAACGGCACGACTGGCTGTACATAGATGGTTACTGTTCCACACACTTATGTACGGTAAGTAGGGGTCAAGTTTAATGTGGTGCTCTTCAAAAACTTGGTAATATACATCATTTTATATTTTGCATGCGCATCTTAGTAAATTAACTTTTTTTCCTTCCTTGGATTCCCGCAAAGCAACGCCTCATTCTATTAAATTTTACCGGTGGTAGGATTCCTGTGCAAGAATCCGTCTAGGTAGGTACCACCCCAGGGCCAGTTATTCTGTCAAGCAGTAGTGGCAAACATTACTGTGTTTCGGTTTGAAGGGCACTGTGAGCTAGCGTAATCACTGGGCATATGAGACTTAAGAACTGATGTCTCAGGGTGATGGGCGCATTGTGGTGTCACGCTGTTCTGGGTGACACAGCATTTGTTATGGGCAGACGTTGCACTTACCATCAGGTGAACGTTTGGCTCTTTCGGTCACTTTTATTAAATATATATATATATATATATATATATATATATATATATATATATATATATATATATCTTAATAACTACTTTTACCAATGCAAAAATAGATAAAAATGGCTGCCATATATCACAGATGAATTCTCTACCGAACGGCTATTCAGATGAATGTTTAATGATTTAGAATCTATAAAAGGAAACTCATCGAGCTCTCATATTGGAAACAGCTTTGGCTGAATTTTCATTTATTGAACTCGGAACCGCAGAAAATTACACACAAGAGATTTCCATTCTATAAATGCAAATTCTATGAAATGTTTTATTAGGAAAAACTTAGCTTGCCTCTAGATTGTCACCAACCACGGTCCTGAGCCACCTGTATCAACTACCTCCGTCTAGGTCTACACTGTTTTTGCCGCTACGAAGAAGCTGGATAACATTTCTTCCATAATAGATTTCGGTTCTTTCTTTTTTTTGGATAAAGTGATGAAACGAGCAAAACGTTCACCTGATGGTACGTGCAACGTCTTATCATCATCATCATTTCAGATTATTACTAGCCCACTGCTGAACATTCACTGGTGGTAGGATTTCTATGCAGGAATCCGTCTAGGTAGGTACCACCCCAGGGCCAGTTATTCTGTCGTGAAGCAATAGTGTGAAAACATTACTGTGTTTCGGTTTGAAGGGCACTGAGAGCTAGCGTAATCACTGGGCATATGAGACTTAAGAACTGATGTCTCAGGGTGACGGGCGCAGTGTAGTGTCACACAGAAATGTTCTGGGTGACACAGCATTTGTTATGGGTAGACGTTGCACTTTACATCAGGCGAATGTTTTGCTCGTATCGTCACTCTTTCCAATAAAAAAAAAAATTTTGTGTACGTCCGTTTCTAGTAAATAAATGATTTTTCTTTCTTTCTTCTTTTTCTCTTTCTTCTTTCAATCATGTAACCCCAAAACCGCGGGGCTCCGCTAGTTCAACACAACAGTCGTTGAACCTCTCTACCATGCAATTTGATACCGTTTCGCGAATCGCGTACTGGATTATTTTATATATCATAGTATAATTTATTTTTAAAATTATGTATTGTGTGTCCTAATTATTTGAAATTATTAATTATATCCACTCAGCGAAAATTGACATGTACATATATAGAATTTAAATTTGTAATTTTTTTTTTGTGCCGTGTGGTGGCGGCTCGTTACAAAAATACTACCACTCCATCTCATCCAATGGATCTCGTAAAACGCGAGTAAGGAATTAAACTGCACTGTGCACCCAACAGCATGGTGGCATGGTGGCGATGGGCTCACCACCTATCACATCAAGTGCATTATATTGTTTTGGTGAAACGTGGATTGTGGCAGTCATTTGTTTTTGCAGTGAGTGCCCAGTCTCTGACTACCCCATATGGGTGGGATACAGTCGTGGTCTTATGTATGTATGTAATTTATTATTTATGAAAAATTTGTATCGACTAGGAAATCTAAAATTGTTTGCATGCTATAAAAAATAGCTAAATAGGTTTAAGCCACATATATCTGATTACAATAACCAGCTTGTTACATTACCCTGTTTATAGTAAATAGAGAATTTGAATTTGAGTTTGAATTTGGACGCTCGCGTTTAATTAAATCGTAAATTTAATGAAATGCTTACTGAAGCAGCAGCCGCTACCGGATGAAATTGAAAATTCGGGACTCGCTTCTGGTGATGCGTTTAGTTATACGGCATACGATTTGTTTTTTAAGTGTATCTTCTTTGGGTGCGATGAAAATTAAAAAAGGAAAATTTCTAAGTCGGATATGAGTGCAATGTTGATGTAACGTTTCTGCTTTAATTAATATTTATTATTTTTTCATTTATTTAATAATTTTATGTCGTCGTCGTCGTCGTCGTTTTAGCCTATCACAAGTCCACTGCTGAACATAGGCCTCCCCCATAGATAGCCACAAGTTTGTAGCTCACATATTGGAGGGATTTTGCCATAGTTGCCACGCTTGGCAGGCGGGTTGGCAACCGCAGTTTATTTATTCAGATGTTCCAGGACGATGCTGCTGCCCATCTCCCTGTTTGAATTTCCCTCTGTCGACTTTTACGACACCCACGGGATGGGATGGGGTGGTAGATTCTCTTCAAACAATGATTACAAAGAAAAAGTATGAATAAATTTAGTACAAAGGCACAGCTTATTTCATTTAGAAATTTCTTCCAGCTGGCCTGACACTTGACAGTTTAAAAGAGATGAAGACTTAGTGTGCACTTGCAAAATTCGCAAAATTACATGACATCATACATACATAGACATAAACATATATTTACATAAATAATATAAAAAGAAACTATATAAGTATATATATATTCATGTACATATACTTACATATACATCCATACGTAAATATGCCTACATATACAAGAACATTCTTATACAAATCTTATACAAAATATACCTGAATATACAAAAACATTCTTATAATAATTAATTATTGTGGTAGTATGGAAAGATAGGGCTCTTTAATTTGTTTTTTTAAGAAAGACATTGTCTTCGCCTCGCGGATTACAGGAGGAAGTTCATTCCGAAGTCTGACTGCCTGTACGGAGAAAGAGTGAAGAGAAATTTATCGTTTAAATAAAATAATTTTTACTAAGTCTCAAATGCCAGTGTGGCATTTGAGTGTGGCAACTATGACAAAATCCCCCAAAATGAGAGCTACAAACTAGAGGTAGGAGCTGCAAACAATCTATGGGGGAGGCATATGTTCAGCAGGGGAATAGTGATAGGCTGAAATGATGATGATGATGTATGTGTAGTTTTCGCTTGAATATAAGAAATCATTATGTAATATTTGTCGATTAATTAAATATTTTTTTGCTGGTGGTAGGATTCCCCTGGATGAATCCATCTAGGTAGGTACCGACCAAAGTGCTATGCAGCAGTAGTGTGCAAACACTACTGTGTTTCGGTCTGAAGGGTACTGAGAGCTAGAGCAATTGCTGGTCATATTAGACTTAGGAACTTATGTCCCCGGAAACCGCCTGTAGCACATAGATTTTTTTTTAAATATCCCGTGGAAATTATTTTATTTACCGGAATAAAAAGTATATTATGCCCGTCTCCAGGATGCAAGCTATATGCATCTGCTCCAATTTTTGTGAAGATCGATTCAGCGGTTGAACCGGGAACAGGTAACAAACGGATAGAGGGACAGAGACAGTTACTTTCGCACTTATAATATTAGTTATCATCATAATCATCATCATCATTTCAGCCTGGTCTTTCAAACTAGTCCACTGCTGAACATAGGCCTCCCCCATACAAAACATTGTAGCTTTCGTTTTGGGGGGAATTTTGCCAAAGTTGCCAAGCTTGGCAGGCGGTTTGGCAACCGCAGTTTATTTATTCAGACGTTCCAGGAAGATGCCGCTGCCCATCTCCTGGTTTTCGTTTTCCCTCTGTCGACTTTTACGACACCCACGAGACGAAATGGGGTGGTAGATTCTTCTCCTAAGCCGCTAAAAAAAGCTATTTTGTTCTTCTCGGTAGAAATATAATTTACTTAAAGGAAAGAAAGTTAATTCGCTATGATCCGCATGCAAAATTTATAATGGTGAGTATCACAGAGGCACTCACTCGTCCTAACCTACCGACGCCTTATATAATGCTCATGCGATAAGATCGGAGGTAGGCAGTGTCTGAATAGCAGAAACCAACAAATTTGGGTTTTGACTACGACTGTGATTCAAAGCCGTGACTCGCGGTGTAGAAGTAACGGAAAGCCTTGCAGAATAACACCATAATAATATGCAATGCTATAACAATACTGCTCGTGGGAACGCAACGTGGAGTAAGTTTTTTTTTACTCGTAGCAAATGGCGGCGACGCGGTTCGCCACCCTCGTCTCGTTTCCTGCGGGAGCGAAAAGTGGGCTACGGGAGTGGCCGCTGCTTACAACTTATATAGGAAAAGGAAGCTATTTTTTAGTGTAAAAAATGACGAAACGAGCAAAAAGTTCACCTGATGGTAAGTGCAACGTCCGCCAACAACTAATGCTGTGTTACCCAAAACATTTCTGTGTGACACCTCACTGTGCTCATTACCCTGAGACATCAGTTCTTAAGTCTCATATGCCCAGTGATTACGCTAGCTCTTAGTGTCCTTCAAACCGAAACATAGCAATGCTTGCACAGTACTGCTTCACGGCAGAATAACCGGCCCTGGGGTGGTACCTACCTAGACGGATTCCTGCATAGGAATCCTACCACCTTAAGAAATAATTCTCTCTTTAACTCGGACTAAAAACACCAAGACGCATTCCGGATCCTAAAGCTTTTGTTCGACCGCCCCGAGGAGATTTATCGTTAAAAGTTGCACATCGTATTTAGTTTCTTACGAGAAAAGCCGTGAAGCAGTGATGTTTAAACTTTACTGTTTTAGCCGTGAAGGGAACTAAGAGCTTGTGAAATCACCGGGCATATGAGACTTAAAATTTGATATCTCAGGGGGACGGGGGCAGTGTAGCGCCATACAAAAATATTCTGGTTGAAACAGCATTTGTTACAGACGTCTCATTTACCATCAGGGGAACGACATACTCGTCTCATCGCTTTCTTAAATAAAAAAACTACAATCAACAGATATTAGAATGAAAAAATTAAAATCTGAAGGTACTCCGACTTAACTATGATATCAGGACATCGGTCACCTTAGTCTCCCCTGACAATGGGTGCTGTAAAGCGCCCGAAATGTCAGGTAAAAAAAGTAAAGTAACAGCCTACAAATGTACCACTGCTGAGCACAGGCCTCCTGTCATTTCTGAGTGGGTTTTGGAGCTGGGAATAGTCCGCCACGCTGCTCCTTACGGGTTGGCGGACTTCACGTGTCCTCGAAATATTTCTCGGACATGCAGGTTTCCTCACGATGTTTTCCTTCACCGCAAAGCACGTGGTAAATCAGCACTTAAAATTGTAGAACAATTAAAGAGGTGCTGGCACCGGGAATCGAAGCCGAGTTGCTCGCGTACTATGAAATTAAAGCGAGCACCAGGCCCCTAAGCGACGGCTTAAAAATTATAAACAGTTCAAAGTTAAACGCGACAAAATCCGTAAAAAATAGTTTTATTTAAATGAGATATTTATAATTTTTCGTATGAAATTAATAATTCATACACCTTCTTTTAACATTTAGCTAAAAGCGAACTTCTGTAAGAAACAAAGAACATATAACGAAAGGAAAACAAAGAACACTGACGAAACAAAGATAGGTGTGTTTACGAAAGTTGATGTCTGTCTTTTGTTCCTACACTCTACCCGTAGTACCTCGTAGTACGCCGTAGCGGCGTAGCACTTCGTAGCATTTACATTGTGCTTTTGCATGAAGGTGTACATTTCAGTATCTTAGAAACTGTGCTACGTATTGCACATTTATTTCAGCTTGATACGTGTAAATGTGACTAACCAGTAAAGCTGATGGTGGGAACTGCGATGCAAACGACGTCTCCTTCCCCATTCCCCAAATAAAATAGTAATATCCCGTATAATGAATAGAGTCTATACTACGTGGTCAACAAGGTTAAATTTTCCATACATACATAAGATCACGACTGTATCCCATAAGGGATAGTAAGAGACTGAGCACTCACTGCAAAAACAGATGACTGCCACAATCCACGTTTCACCAAAACAATATAATGCACTTGGTGTGATAGGTGGTGAGCCCATCGCCACCATGCGCTGTTGGGTGCACAGTGCAGTTTAATTCCTCACTCGCCTTCTACGAGATTCATTGGATGAGATGGAGTGGTAGTATTCTTTTAACGAGCCGCCACCACGCGGCTAAATATGCTATTAAATGTTCCAATGTTTATAATATTGTACCGCGGTAGCTCAGAGGCCGGGTGCTCGCCTGTAATTTCATAGTACGCGAGTAACCTGGGTTAGATCCCTGGTGCCAGCACCTCTGAAACTGTTCTTAAATTTTAAGTCATAATTTACCACGATCTCAGCGGTGAAGGAAAACATCGTGAGGAAACCCGCATATCCGAGGAATAGAAATATTTCAGAGAAATGTGAAGTCAGCCCATCCGCATTGGAGCAACGTGGCGGACTATTCCCCGCTGCAAGACCCTCTCAGAAATGAGAGGAGGCCTGTGCTCAGCAGTAGGACATTTATAGTCTGTTACTTTACTTTTCCTCCTTTACTTTTTAATCCTACAAACTTTTGTGGCTATCTATCGGGGAGGCCTATGTTCAGCAGTGGACTTGTGATAGGCTGAAACGACGACGACGACGAACGACTTTTCTTTTTACTTAACTATTTATTTTGCCTCCTCCCCCCCCCCTCGTACCCCTCTTCCGATGCAATCTGCAAAAAGAAACTTGGTGAAGGAAAGAAAGTAAATTTGCCAAAATACGTATAAAAGTAAAGTAAAGTTTCAGCCTATAAATGTCCCACCTCCTCTCATTTCTGAAAGGGTTTCAGAGCAAGGAAGAATCCGCCACGCTGCTTCAATGCTGGTTGGCGGACTTCACATGTCTTCGAAATATTTTTTTTTATTATTTCTCAGACATTCAGGTTTCCTCACGATGTTTTCCTTTATCGCCGAGCACGTCATCAGTATCAGCACTTAAAATTGCAATTAACAATTTTAGTGGTGCCGGCACCGGGAATCGAACCCAGGTCACTCGTTTACTATGAAATTTATAGCGAGCGCCTAGCCCCTGTGCTACCACCAAAATCCGTGTCCAAAATATAAAAGTGGTGTATATTACCTAATTTTGTAGAGCACCGCCCGCCCTCCCACAGTAGCGTGCTCGAGCAAACTAACACCGCCACCGGGAACCGCCCCCAGATACCCTCCACCACTACAACACCACCACTAGGCAATACACACCACTGAAGTCGAGACCATGACACGTGTTTCACCTCAAAACGAGGCATTATCAGGGTGATATTTATATTTGCATGCGGATCTTAGCAAAATTACTTTCTTTCCTTCATTATTATGGATTTCCGAAAAGTAACGCCTGATTCTAATAGCTATAAGTACTTCGTTTCAATAAAAGTAACATAGAAGTTTATGTTCCGTCTAAGCTTTTAGTTGATTAAAACCGATACGCCACTTTGTTATCTCTTTTAAAAGAGAATGAGTTTTCGTAGTAAAGACTTGAAATTAACCCTGGCTATATACGAGTAAATTTACGAGAGCATTCCTTTAAACAACAAGTATCTGTAATGCATATTAATTACTGAAGGATTCCTACAAAATTTTAATATGCATACAAAAAATTAGTCGCATTGCGCTGCAACAGTGTCTCATCCAAAGGTGCACTGCTCAGCATTAAATGCTACAACATAGCGGTACTACATTGTAGCGCTGGTTTTCAGCAGTGCCCCAGATCAGAGTAACGCGCGGACGCAAGTAAGGCAGCCAGACCGATTCCGTTTTATGTAATAGGGTACAAAATAAGGATTGAAATGTAGAAGGGTTTTAATGAAATAAGTTACAACAAAGTATGCATAAAAAACAAAAGGTAGGTTAGGTAAGTATTGAGTCTAATTGGTTAGTTAGTAATACTGCTTTGTACTTTCTTTTAAAGGCCTTAACAGATCGCAGATCACGCAGAGGTGGAGGTAAATCGTTCCAGCATTTAGTGGCACTAAACCTGAAACTACCTCTCAAAGCTGCCGTACTATGTTGAGGTATTCGTAGCAGATATGATGAAGCTCTAGTATTGTAAGCACTTTCATTTCGGGACCAGTTTAATTTTGCATACAAATATTCTGGGGATTTCGTCAAAATCACACCAAAAAGTAAACTCGCTAGGTGCAGCTTTTGTCTAGCCTCAATTTTCAAACATTTGCATTTATTAATGAATGAAGTGACATGTGAACGCGGTGGAATATCATAACAATATCTAGCACAAGCATTTTGGACACGTTGCAATAATTTCAAAGACCTAGAAAGTAGGCAAGGTCCGAAAACTGTATCAGCATAATTAAGTTTTAAAAGCACGAGCGATTCGCATAGCCTAAGACGGAGTTCTTCGCTGATGTAATTGCGAATTCTATACAGCAACTTTAGGCGATAAAAACAGTTTCTTACAATTTCAAGCACATGGCTTTCAAATACGCTAGAGTACGACGTAAGCGACCTCCCGAGCTAATGCTGTCTCCTCCTACTCCTTCCGTTAAAGTCGTATCCTACACCTTTCTATTCCCAACTTCACATTCCGTTCCCCAAGTCCATTTCCTACCTAATTCTTTTTTGATAACGCAATGGTTAGCAAGAATGTCAATTCGTACCAAAATGGCGTCGAAGTGATTCGCCGTCTCGTTTCCTGCGGTGGAGAAAAGCGGGCTTCTTGTGCGGCCTCTGCCTATCTCTTATATGGGAGAAACGCGGGATTGTATGTATGATGGATGTGACCGTCAACACGCATTTGAGCAGGACGGCGGACTCTTCCCAATTCCGAAACCCTATCGAAAAAGAAGAAGCCAGTGATGCAGCATGTGTACTTTAGAATTTCCTTTGACATATAGCGGAATAGCTAGTACGGAATAACTACTAAACCGTCTAGGTAGGTACCACCCCAGGGCCAGTTAATCTGCCGTGAAGCAGTAGTGTGCAAACATTACGGTTTCGGTTTGAAGGACACAGATAGCGTAATCACTGGGCATATGAGACTTAAGTACTAATTTCTCAGGGTGACAGGCGCAGTGTGGTGCTACACAGAAATATTCTGAGTAACGCAGCATCTGTTATGGGCAGACGTTGCACTTACAATCAGGTGAACGTTCGTCTCGTCACTTGATTGAAAAAAATTGGTTTCGCTATACTTGACTGTTATATTGTAATAAGGTAACAAGTGATATATTCGTCTGTACCAAGTACGCGCATCGGACTTTACAAGTAATATGAAACTTTATTTAAAAGATAAACTTTGTGTATTGTGGATGCTCCAAATTTTATAAATACATACATAAGATCACGACTGTATCCTAAAAGGGGCATCAGAGACTGGGCACTCACTGCAAAAACAGATGACTGCCACAATCCACGTCTCACCAAAACAATATAATGCTCTTGGTGTGATAGGTGGTGAGCCCATCGCCACCATGCGCTGTTGGGTGCGCAGTGCAGTTTAATTCCTTACTCGCCTTTTACGAGATCCATTGGATGAGATGGAGTGGTAGTATTCTTTTGACGAGCCGCCACGCCATAAATATATAAACGTTTTGCTCGTATCACCACTTTATCGAATAAAAAGCCCCCCAAAATTCGACGCGAACAAAGTCGGGTGTACAGCCAGTCATTATTATAAATGAGCACAGCTATGACGTCACAACATCTATCATCTTACTCCCCTTGTGACCACGAGTGTTGGAAGGCGCACGAAACATCTGTAAATTTTTGGATGACCGCATGCCCTAGTCGTCATATCTGTGGGCCTGGGTTCAAATCGGCCTGAGTTTTCATGCAAAAAATCACACAAAAACAAAAATCGGTTTTAGTGTCTGGTTGTGGTGCATGCGGAATTTAGGTTTTTAAAATACACTCACACCGTCATCGTCATCGTCATTACAGCCTATCATAAGTCCACTGCTGAACATAGGCCTCCCCCATTGATCGCCGCAAAAGTTTGTAGCTCCCATTTTGGGGGGATTTTGCCATAGTTACCACGCTTGGCAGGCGGGTTGGCAACCGCAGTTTATTTATTCAGATGTTTCAGGAAAATGCTGCCGCCCATCTCCTGGTTTTCATTTTCCCTCTGTCGACTTTTACGATACCCACGGGATGAGATGGGGTGGTAGATTCTCTTAAGCCGCTACCACACGGCAAATACACTCACGATACGAAGATATCCTAGTGAAGGGCAAACATTGTTTAATTCAATGCTTCATTATCATCATCATCATCGTTTCAGCCTATCACTAATCCACTGCTGAACACAGACCCTATAGTTTGCCACAAAAGTTTGTAGCTCTCATTTTGGGGGGATTTTGCCATAGTTAACACGCCTGGTGGGCCGATATATGGTTTTCATTTTCCCTCTGTCGACTTTAACGACACTCAAGGGATGAGACGGGGCGGTCGATTCTCTTAAGCCGAGGCATTGCCACAAAACACGGTTCTGACCCACCTACACCCATCGACTTGCAGCTAAACCGTGCAGCTCGTCCTGCACTGCGTTATTTTACTACCTATTGCCCGCGACTTCGTCCGCGTGGACATAGGTGTTTTTTAATATCCCATTGGTAAGTATTTGATTAAAAAGAATCCCAGATTCGTCCCCAGGACGCAAGCTATCTCTGTGCGATTTTCGTCAAGATCGGTTCAACGGTTGAACCGTGAAAAGGTAACAAACAGACAGAGGGAGAGTTACTTTTATAATATTATTCGCGTACATATGATGATGATGTTCTCCTAGCCGATTTCGACCTCGGCGACAACTTCCGAATACAGTCGAGAGCCATCAACTGCGCAGGAGATATTATAGTGCCACAAGTGTACGCGCAAACACAGAGGCACTCACTCGTCCCAACCTACCCGCGCCCGATGTAACGCTGATGCGATAAGATCGGAGGTAGGCTAGGATGCAGTGTCAGAAACACGGGGACAATCACAACACAGCCAGACCCGAAAACCAACAATTAGTGTTTTTTTAAATGAAACTAATTTTTACGGATTTTATCGCGTTTAATTTTATACTATTTATAACCCGACGTTTCGAGTGCTTTACAGCACCCATGGTCACGGGGGGACTGAGGTGACAGATGTCCTGATGTCATAGTTAACCCGGAGTACCTTCAGCTTTTAATTATTTTTTTTTGTGGTCCGATCTACGCAGAAAGAGCTAACTGTGTCTTGAAGTCTTGCAGTGGTATGCTTGGTTTTTGACTTAATTTTATTAATTATAGGATCCCAAGCTGGTGGTAATACCCAACCATCTTCTCTATTAAAATTAGGATGTTTTTTAATTTCAATAGCCTCGCGAATCATCCTTGGTAGGAATCGGTGTTCTTTTGCGAGGATTTGTGGTTTATCAAATCTGATGTAATGGTTGGGATGATCCAGAACATGGTCACAGACTGCAGACTTCCTGGGGCGGCGATGCTTCACATCAGCTATATGTTCTTTTACGCGGGTTTTTACTGATCTTTTTGTTTGCCCTATGTAAGAGAGACCACATTCACAATCCAGCTTGTATACTCCTGCATCTTGTAGAGGGATGTTACACTTGACAGATGGTAAAAATTGACTTATCTTCTTCGGCGGCTTGAAAAATGTTTTTATGGAAGCCCGCTTCAAGATATAGCCAATCTTGTCCGTGACTCCTCTGACATATGGTAGGACTGCAGGTACACGCTCGACTGTGGCCGGCTTCACTCGGTCACTGCGACGAAGGCGCGGAACCCGAAGCTTGTTGTCTTGCAAAACTTGCTTGACATGCTGAAGCTCGGCGGCCAGGTGTTTACTGTCACAGATCCCTTGTGCTCTCTGAAACAAAGATTTGCCCACTTTTCATATTACACACTTTACATACATAGGGCAAACAAAAAGATCAGTAAAAACCCGCGTAAAAGAACATATAGCTGATGTGAAGCATCGCCGCCCCAGGAAGTCTGCAGTCTGTGACCATGTTCTGGATCATCCCAACCATTACATCAGATTTGATAAACCACAAATCCTCGCAAAAGAACACCGATTCCTACCAAGGATGATTCGCGAGGCTATTGAAATTAAAAAACATCCTAATTTTAATAGAGAAGATGGTTGGGTATTACCACCAGCTTGGGATCCTATAATTAATAAAATTAAGTCAAAAACCAAGCATACCACTGCAAGACTTCAAGACACAGTTAGCTCTTTCTGCGTAGATCGGACCACAAAAAAAAATAATTAAAAGCTGAAGGTACTCCGGGTTAACTATGACATCAGGACATCTGTCACCTCAGTCCCCCCGTGACCATGGGTGCTGTAAAGCACTCGAAACGTCGGGTTATAAATAGTATAAAATTAAACGCGATAAAATCCGTAAAAATTAGTTTCATTTAAATGTGTAGTGTTCGCGTAAATATAAGAAATCATAATTAGTGTTTTACCACAAATGTTGGCTCCGGCTGGGAATCGAACCCAGGACCCGCGGCGTAGAAGTCAGGTACCCTGACCACTAGGCCACGCGGTCGTCTTTTTTTTTCGCGTACATATACGATCTTAAAAAATACTTTCATACAGCACAGCTCACAATACGCTTCCACGACAGTTAAAATACACCCCCAGGGTAGAAATTCAAGAGAAAATGAAAACTCGAAACAAAGAAAACTGCGCGAAACGAAAACGATGTCTGCCAGCACTCGCGACTGGATTTATTTATTTCTTAACAACAGCGAGAGCATGTGCTTTTTCTTTATGAAGGTGACAAATCCCTTGGGAATGCAACGAGGAGGAAGTTTAACTCATACCAATATTATAGTAGCTATCGTTCCTTTCAAATCGAACAAATTTATTTTTTATTTATTTAACTTTACATACAGACTGTATATAGGCAGACTTAATGCCTGAGGCATTCTCTACCAGTCAGCCTCAAGGGTGGTGTAGAGATTGGAATAGGTAGGTGCAGTTACAAGAAATAGAACAAGAGAGAAATATATACATAAATACATATAAATAAATAATAAAAAGTGTGGATAAACTATAACTGAGATGATTCTGCCAACTTATTATGAAGTAGTTCCACCTTTAAATTTGAACGACCAACGATTCTTAGCTGTGCTGATTTCGAGAGGAAGTGAGTTCCAGAGAAGGAAGGATTGAACAGGAAAGGATGAATGGACGAGGGAGGAGCTATGAGAGGGACACTGAGGCAGTACGTTATTTGAAGAGCGAAAGTTTTTATCATGCGTAGGACAAAGATACTGAAACTGGGGAGTCAAGTAGGAAAGGGCGGTGGGAGACGTTAGAATAGAATAAAGGGTAGTGAGTGCACGAAGACTTCGGCGCTGACGAATGGGTAGCCACTTTAATCGAGAACGATAAGAAGACACATGATCATATTTACGAAGATTGTAAATGAATCGAATGCAGTTATACAGAAGACGATCATATTTATTGAGTATACACCATAGTCGATCAAGGGAAAAATGAAGGTTTGCACAAGCATCATTTCGGTTCGAGACGGGAGAACATTTTTTGCTACAAATGCTGTGTCACCCAGAACATTTCCGTGTGACACCACACTGTGTAACCTTGAGACATCAGTTCTTAAGTCTCATATGCCCAGTAACTAACAGTGCCCTTCAGACCGAATCAGTAATATCTGCACACTACATTGCGGCAGATTCTAGGAATCCAACCACACTGAATTATATTTTCTGTGTTCCAGTACAGAGCTTCACTCATCATCATCGTCATCCGCATGTGAACGGTTCTTGCAGATTGCCAAAATCCAAATTGAAAGCGAATGCCACAACTTTCCAACATTACCCTAAGTCGACTATTAAGACCCATTACCTTGGAATTTGAAATTACACGATTACGCACAACAATGCGTAAAGTATCCTTTGTGAAACGACACAATGCCTGAACCTCGGCCGGGCCGGATCAAGTTTGTAACGTAGTTTTATTGAAGTTCCGGAATGTTCCGATTAACGGAACTGTAGACATCGGAATAGATAGATAGATAGATACTTTATTCATTGCACCATATCAAAAAAATTACAATTTAAAAAAAGAAAAGATTTAGAAAAATCTCAAAACATACTAAAGTTGCATCCAAAAATTATTTTTCTATACATGACAGTATCTGTATTACAGTGTTTTTTTTTATTGTATAAAGTGACGAAACGAGGAAAACGTTCACCTGATGGTGAGTGCAACGTCCGCTCACAACAAATGCTGTGTCACCCAGAATATTTCTGTGTGACACCACACTGCGCCCGTCACCCTGAGACATCAGTTCTTAAGTCTCAAATGCCCGGTAATTACGCTAACTCACAGTGCCCTTCAAACCGAAACACAGTAATGTTGGTACACTACTGCTTCACGGCAGAATAACTGGCCCTGGGGTGGTACCTACCTAGACGGATTCCTGCATTGGAATCTTACCACCAGTCTTGTGACGCAAAGAATAGGTCTGCGCTCAGTATAAGTTACGGATGCCCGCAACACCGATTTTCAGCACAGCCTGAATAGTTCTCGTCACTTGCAAAAAATCTATACAATTAAAAACAAATTAAGTGTCTGTTTGTAATTACAAAACAGCTTTTTACTCAATGCTGATGTATTTATAAACGGTACTGATAAAAAAAAGCAATTAAAATGGCTGTTTGACTGTTTCGGCTAATCTCCGAAAAGGTTGAACCGATTCTGACTTTCGGATCGGGACTTTCGCTGACAGTTATCTGATATGATAGCGGATAACTAAGGCTACTTTAAATTTGGAAACATAATTGGGGTTCCGTGCAAAGAATTTAAAACTCAAAATCCGTTTCAAATAGGAAAGTATACTGGTGGTAGGATTCCTACGCAGAAATCCGTCTAGGTAGGTGCCACCCCAGGGCCAGTTATTCTACCGTGAAGCAGTAGTGTGCAAACATTTCTGTGTTTCGGTTTGAAGGGCACTGAGAGCTAGCGTAATCACTGGGCATATGAGACTTAAGAACTGATGTCTCAGGGCGACGGGCGCAGTGTAGTGTCACACAGAAATGTTATGGGTGACATAGCATTTGTAATGGGTAAACGTTGCACTTACATCAGCGGAACGTTTTGCTCGTTTCGTCGCTATATCCAATAAAAAAAAAGTATATATGTATATCATCGATCGGGGTCGGCTTTTATACGCGGGTCTAACCGCGGGGCACAGCGAGTGATACAATACGACACTTGTACTCGCTCTTCAAATAACATATTTATTTTATCGATCGACACGATTGTAATCTCTCTGGAAATCAGGGGGTCTACTGTGTAACACTGGTTGGTTTCGTGATCGGGTTCATTTGATCCCATTGACCGATGAATATGCTTCATACGCCAAGTAAAGTCTATTCATTGGTTAATGATCAATATACTGGACAGCGAACAGTCAGTACATTTTTTTAAATTAAAGTTTTTTTTTTATTGCATAAAGTGATGAAACGAACAAAACGCCCACCTGATGGTAAATGTAACGTCCGCCCATAACAAATACTGTGCCACCCAGAATAATTCTTTGTGGCTCCATACAGCACCCGACACCCTGAGACATCAGTTCTTATGTCCAATAAGCCCAGTCATTACGCTCTCCCGTGCCCTTCAAACCGAAACACAGTAATGTTTGCACACTGCTGCTTCACGGCAGAATTACTGGCCCTGGTGGTACCTATCTAGACGAATTTCGGCATAGAAATCCTACCACCAGACCTCATACCAGATCTTGGAACTTTAGACTACTGGCTATCAACGGTCTGGAAAATTTAGGCCATTTGACATGGTTATCTTGTAATTTCTCGAATGCTTTGAGATTTTGTGTCACTACGTATGGTCGACTTTTACCACGCCCACGGGACGAGATGGGGTGGTAGATACTGTTATGCTCCCATCACACGGAAAAAGTAAATGTCAAACTATAAAACCTTTCGCATAACTGGATATGTGGCCTTAACAACCTCTGACCAGGTACCGGAGGTAGTGAACGCGACCACAGGAAAGCTGGAGAGCGGGCAACCGTCGCTCCTCTGCAAGCAGAGCATGTTCGCGAGATGGCAATACCTGTTTGCCAGACTGCCACTTCTGCCACAGGTAAGTCTTTAGAAATGAGAGGCGATAGAGATTTCTGTGTGACACCACTGTGCCCATCACCCTGAGACATAAGTTCTTAAGTCTCATATGCCCAGTGATTACAGTTCGTGAGCTTTTGTAACTAAATTCGCATTATCAACTTTACAAGGCGCAAGTTCGGTCACACATGGAATACTGTTCTCATCTTTGGACGGGCGCACCCCAGTGCCAGCTACTTCCACTTGACCGCGTCCAGCGAAGAGCGGCTCGAATCGATCCGATAATCTGGATCCACTGGCCTTGCGAAGAGACGTTGCGTCTCTTTGCGTTTTTTATCGTATTTACTATGGGGACTATTCCGAAGAATTGTTCTGAATCATTCCAGCCGCTGAGTTTAACCACGGTTTTTTTTTTATTTCATAAAGGTGACGGAACGAGCAAAACGTTCACCTGATGGTAAGTGCAACGTGTGCCTATAACAAATGCTGTGTCACCCAGAACAGTGTGACACCACAATGCGCCCGTCACCCTGAGACATCAGTTCTTAAGTCTCAAATGCCCGGTGATTACGCTAGCTCACAGTGCCCTTCAAACCAAAACACAGTAATGGTGGTACACTACTGCTTCACGGCAGAGTAACTGGCCCTGGGGTGGTACCTACCTAGACGGATTCCTGCATAGGAATCCTACCACCAGTAAATCGTACATCGCGGCACAGTACCAAATTCCATCCACATCACCTTGATGCTTGGCATTCCACAACTGTGCGCTTTTCGCGGAATTTTCTGCCACGCACTTGCACTTTATGGAATGTTCTGCCGTCAGCGGTTTTTCCGGACCGATACGACCTTCAAGAAAAGAGCCTATTCCTTTCTCAAAGGCCGGCAACGTACCCGCTACTCCCCTGATGTTGCGGATGTTCATGGGCGGCGGTGATCGCTTAACATCAGGTGAGCCGCTTGCTCGTTTGCCCAATCCTCTATAAAAAAAAAACTAGTATATTATTCACATCGAGAAAACTGTAGAAATACCCCATAATAATGTCCATTATAAATAGGAACATAGAATCGGAAATAAGAAAATTAATTAAAAACTCAACTGTCATTTTCAGACTTGGCGCCAACACCTTCATATTAAAACGTGCCGCTTGAGCGAAGGTTCGACAGAAATAAATCCTACAAAAAATGTTCCACAGATAATAAAAAGGTTCGTGAAACGTTATACTTTTGTACACGGTTAACACTGCCCGCGTTGCCGACCTTTGTGCGATTCCTCTGCGATAATTTCCCGGCAGCCGCAACGATAGAATAGAGAAAAAACGGACTAATAAATCTCACAGAGCTGTCGCGATCACTCGACCAAAGCAATTATTCATGTAGAGTGCACTGCAACGAGAGCTCGATTTATTAAGACATTTTTTAATGTCTTCCATTTCTTTTGTAATAAAACCAATTATATATTATTTTTCGTAGGTGATTATTGTCGATATGAAATATCCCTTTTTTTATTGCATAAAGTGATGAAACGAGCAAAACGTTCACCTGATGGTAAGTGCAATCTGCCCATAACAAATGCTGTACAACCCAGAAAATTTCTGTGTGGCAATACACTGTGCCCATCACCCTGAGACATATGCCCAGTGATTACGCTAGCTCACAGTGCCCTTCAAACCGAAACACAGTAATGTTTGCACACTACTGCTTCACGGCAGAATAACTGGCCCTGGGGTGGTACCTACCTAGACGGACTCCTGCATAGGAACCCTACCACCAGTATATCCCTATTAATACTGTAATAAAATTAATGTCTAGTTAGCCATATTGAAGATTATTTTCCTCTCTTCTACTCTCTCTCTCTCTATCTCTCTCATTCTAATAACGAAAGATAAGTTAATGTCTTAAAATGAATGTTTTCGTTAAAAAATTGATAAAAAAGATTGGATTAATTAATTTCATTGTAGAAAACCGTGTGGTGGCGGCTTGAGAGAATCTACCACCCCATTACATCCCGTGGGTGTCGTAAAAGTCGACAGAGGGAAAATGAAACCCCGGAGATTGACAGCTGAATTCCTGGAACATCTGAAAAAATAAACTGCGGTTGCCAACCCGCCTGCCAAGCGTGGCAACTATGGCAAAATCCCTAATATCCAATCCCTAAATCCAAATATGTGAGCTACAAACTTGTGGCTATCTATAGGGGAGGCCTATGTTCAGCAGTGGACTTGTGATAGGCTGAAATTTAAAAAAAAGAAAAATGATTACATCGAATAATGAAATGCCCAAAATATTTATTTATTTTATTTATTTATTTATTTTTATTGCACCAACAAAGTGAACACCATCACAATCAACAAAACGATTATGCTTTAAACCAGTTTAGTGTCAAATCCTTAATTAAACAAAGCTACAAATTAATTTCAACTATTGGTTAATTATAATTATAATACATTATAAATACCAAATTAAAAAATAATAAAGAAATTAAAAAATTATAAAATTATTGTCTCCTGTATGTAATTTTTGAATTTAGGGAAGCTGTTTGAGAAAATATCTATTTCAGCTAATTTTTTGCCATTATCGCAACAGCCTTCTTTTTTAAAGAGATCATTTATGGCGACATCGACACTCAAGTTGTGAACAGCGTTATAGTTTCTTATTAATCTATTTAATGGCGAATAATGTCCTAAATTTGTACGTGCTGATTTTTCTACAAATGGAGTGTATTTCATCGATCTCGGCAATCTTCTAGGTATAGATATATTCAATTGAGACATTAGATAAGTAGCATCAATATAACCATTTACTAGTCTATACAGAAACAAATTGTCAAGCAGCTTCCTGCGGTGCAAAAGTGATTTCATACGGAAATGTCTTAATCGATCCTCATAACTCGGTAGTATTTGTGCCAGATTGCAACTGTATGATAGGTGCCACAAAAATCTTTTCTGAAGACTCTCCAAACGCTTCACATATATGTCGTAGTGCGGGTTCCACACAACGCTGCAGTACTCCAGGCCACTGCGCACCAAAGCATTATAAATTACAATTTTAGTGCTAGGTTTTTTAAATTCCCTACAAGTACGTAAAACGAAGCCCAGGATTTTGAAACCCTTTTTAACAACGCCATCGATGTGAGTATTAAACTGCAATTTGGTATCAAGAATGACGCCCAAATCACGGACATGATTTGATTCGTCTAATGGCACGCCGTTTATGTAATACGATTGGGGAGTCAAGATTTTTTTCCTAGTGAAATGAACCACACAACATTTAAGGATATTTAGAGTCATAGCATTCGTTCTGCACAACAAGACGAGATTGTTTAAATCATCTTGCAGCAGCGATCCTTCTTCAACCGAATTGACCTCTCTATAACATTTTTGTCGTCGGCGAACATGTGAAACTTGGAATTACGGAAGCATTTGCCTATATCGTTGATAAAAAAGTTGAACAGCAAAGGGCCCAAATGTGAACCTTGAGGAACTCCAGAAAAGGCAGTAAAAGGCTTGGATTTATGTCCTCCGACTACAACTATCGATTGTCTATCTTTCAAATAAGACCTGAACCATTTTAATAGACTTCCGGATATTCCAAATGACGATAGCTTACTAACCAACATCTCATGATCCACTATATCAAAGGCCTTGCTGAAATCGGTATAAATAACGTCTATTGATTGTCCACGGTCAACTCCCACAGCAAGGTCTTCGACGAAGGATACCAGATTGGTTGCAGTGGACCGTCCTTTAATAAATCCATGTTGTTCTGGTACGATAAGCTGTTTGAAATGCCATGATAGTATTGGACACAATATAGATTCAAAAACTTTTGCAAAAACATTAATAATCGATATAGGCCTATAGTTTTTAACAGAGCTGGCATCACCACTCTTAAACAAAGGTATAACGAGAGCTTTCTTCCAAGCAGTTGGGAAAAAGCCGGTGCTAAGAGATTTATTGAAAATTATGGAAAGGGGCAATGCCAGTGCAGTGGCGCATTTAGCAGCAAAAATAGACGGTATCCCATCTGAACCGTGTCCTTTCGTAACATCAAGTCTTTTTAACACCCTAAAGACCTGATCACTAGTGACAGAAAACGTCGTCAGAAAGTTCGTGGTAGTCAGTACATGGGACTCACCCGAGACAGAGTGGAAATTCATGTTATAGACTGAAGAGAACTGTGCAGCAAAAAGGTCACAAATATCTGATCCCGTTGCTGCAGCATTCTCATCAGAAGTCATTTGGGCTGGGTAAGTTGTGCTGCCGCGTCTTTTATGTTTTATAAATGTCCATATTAGCTTAGGGTTAGATGCCATAGATGACTCCAATCGTTCTAAGTACCTTTTATAATTCAAAACATGTAGTTTAGCAGTTCTGTCCCTCAGTAGTTCGAAGGTTAGTAAATCACGGGGGTTACCATATTTACGGTATTTTATTCTATATTTAAATTTTTCCTTTAGTAATCTGATCAAATAAGCTGAAAACCATACGGGATATTTGTTACTGCGAGGTTTTGACCTAGGTACGTACTTTAAGATTATCAATCTAAGTAATTTGTAAAAAACCGTAACCATGTCGTCCACTTTAGCACATTCTGATAATTCGTCTAACCAGGAAATACTTTTTAGTTCTCTTATAATTTTGTCATAGTCTGCTTTATAGAAACAAAATTTTGCGTCACAATTTGATAAAAGATTCACAGGGCAATCAAGCGGAATGCAAAATTGTAAGGTCGGATGCAAGGGGTCAATTACAGAGAGTGGGTTTGCACATACACTTATTTGGGAGACAGACACGTTACTCAGTATTAAATCTAATATTTTGTTTTTGTTATTTAAATTGGAATTGAATTGATTAAGATTATTAAGCGCCATAAAATCAATTAACATATTGTTCAACAAACTATTTGACGTTTCAGGTTGGAGTTCACGATTAAGCGTTTTTTTCCACATCAAACCACTTAAGTTGAAGTCGCCAACGATAATAGTGTCACCGCTATGTTTTTCTAAAATGCTATTAGAATTAATAAAAAAATGTTTCAAAACATGTTTTTGAACAGGAGGGGGTATATAAACGCCGTAAACATATAAGTGCTCTATTTTGTCTTTTTTACAATGAACTTCGAGCTTGACCCAGAGATCTTCACAATCGGACTCACATCCTAACAAACGAAATGACTTAAAGCGCTTAGAGACTGCGATCAACACGCCTCCGCCCTCTTTTTTGTTGTGAAACCCGCCACTTTCACGATCACGTCGGTATACCACATATCGATTATCGAATAATTCACTATCAGAAACGCTGCTATTCAACCATGTCTCAGTAAGAACTATTATGTCGAAATTATTACAAACAACATTATTAAAAAATTCTGAGGTTTTAGTTCTTAAACCTCTAACATTTTGGTAATAAAAACTAAAATCAGTAAGCATGCCCTTAAGTAACAACTAAAGCGAATATAGCGTTCCTATGACAAACGATTGAGCATTTCTATATTTGTAACATGAACATAATGTGTTTCTTCGCTTTTTCGCATGTATATCCTACCGTCACGTACCCAAACGAATTTGTATTTCAGTTCCTTTGCTTTACCGCGAGCAGCAGCATGCAGAGATTTATTCTCAGAAGTAAGATGTTCCACGACATAGATGGCACTCTTCTTATCTCCACCGATCCCCAAATGACTTGTATTAAGTTTATAATCCTTGTTATTTTTATTAAACTTACTAGTAGCTGCAAGAAATTCGTCGCGAAGGCGGGGGCTGCAGAATTTAACTAAGATAGAGCGTGGACGAGGACTAGCGTTGTTCATCTTAGCCAACCTGGAGCAATAGTGAATGTGGGCGTCACTAACGGGGCATTTGATTATTTTGCCTAGCTGCTGCACAGTGCTAACGAGGTTTTCCTGTTTGTTTTCCGGGACACATTGGATTTCAATGTTAGAGGAACGTGAGCGCTGATCCAACTGACTCAGTTGTAACGAAAGCGATTGATTGACTGCTCGAAGTGATTCATTCTCTTTACTTATTATTTCTATTCTTGTAGCTTGTGCAGCATGCTCAGCTTTGATTTTTTCTAATTCCTCGTTGAAGAATGATATTGTGGCTTCTAGGGACGATACAGCGTTTCGTACCTCTAGAAGTTGCGGATGAACTTGTCGTTTAAAAGAATTTTGAAGCTCCTCACGAATTATGTCGCGAATATTGCTGGACGACAGGCACGAGCAACTAGTGGCACTGCGCGACTTAGAACGCTGTGGAGATGAAACACTCGTAGCACGGACTGGAGTGTTTGAATTGTCACCGCCTTTACGTTCTTTGCTTCGACATAATACACAAACCCAATTTGATTTGTACTCTTCAGACAAAGCTTCATATTCTTCTTGTGATATATTCATGCAAAACAGATGATATTTCGCATTACAGCGTAAACAATGCATAGAGGGTACATCCATTAATTTGTCTAAGCAAGCGGCGCAGTCATAGGAGCTAGCCAAAGTAATTTTATTAATAATAAAACGTCAACAACGAAGCAAAACTGTGCAGAAACCGAGTGCAACAAATGCGATAAAAATCTCTCGACGAAAACGTCGTAAGCGCCGTGCAAAGAGCGTCTCTTACGCGTTTATGTAAACAGCTTCGAGTAACATAAACCAACAGTTGAATAATTTAATTGTTGTGTAGACAAACGTTGTTTTTTTAATTTTACACTGCTTATATACTGTAATTTATAGTTTATTTAGCCGTTGAATGTACATATATGTCTGGCACACACTTTTAAGCTGCGTTTGATCACTACTTTTACTTTAATTAGATTTAAAACTGAGAGGAATAAGACAACGTTGTTGTTGCTACGATTGACACAATATCTTTTTTTCATTATTGAAAAAAACTTTAAATATTGGTTATTAAATAAGAAATGTACTTAATTTATAAGAAAATTGTCGAATTGGCAATTCGACGATCATAAAATTAGAGACTCGGCTCTCATGAGATCTCACAACTTTTACGCTATAGCGATTGCTATGCTTGGCATATTTTTTTTTACATTTTAATGTTTTTGATGGTATTCACATGTTCCAGGAAGCCGTTGCCCATCTTCTGGTTTTCATTTTCCCTCAGTCGACTTTTATGACACCCACGGGATGAGATGGGCTGGCAAATTCTCTTAAGCCACCACGGTAAGACAAGGATGCAGTGTCAGAAACCCGGGGACACTCACAATTATCAACACAACCGGATCCGAAAACGAACGAGTTGCGTTTATGCACAAACGTTGGCTTCGGCTGGGATTCGAACCCAGGACCTGCGGCGTAGAAGTCAGGTATTCTAACCACTATGAAACATTTTCATCATTCATCATTTCAGCCTATCTCTAGTCCACTGCTGAACATAGGCCTCCTCCACAGATTGCTACCAAACGGGAGGGATCTTTTTAATTGCCACGCTTGGCAGGCGGGTTAGCAACCGCAGTTTACTTATTGATGTTCGATTTTGATGATAGATGTTCCAGGAATATGCTGCTGCCCGTCTCCTGGTTTATATTTTCCCTCTGTCGACTTTTACAACGTGTGGTAGATCTCTTAAGCCGCTACTCTCGATTTACTTAATATGTGGACAACGGGGCTGGATACGCTTAAATAACCATTAGTATAGATGTCATGGTGTCATGATAGCCGTGGTAGCTCAGAGGCTAGGCGCTCGCTTTAAATTTCATAGTACGCGAGCGACCTGGGTTCGATTCCCGGTGGCACCACTAAAATTGTTAATTGTAATTTTAAGTGCCGATTTACCACGTGCTCGGCGGTGAAGGAAAACATCGCGAGGAAACCTGCATGTCTGAGAAATAAAAAATATTTCGAAGACATGTGCAGTCCGCCAACCCGCATTGGAGCAGCGTGGCCGATTCTTCCTAGCTCCAAAACCCTCTCAGTAATGAGAGTAGGCTTATGCTCAGCAGAGGGACATTTATAGGCTGAAACTTTACTTTACTTTTTCATGTTTATTGAATTTAATTAAGTAGTAAATGTTAGTTGTCCTTCATCACCATCATCATCATTTCGGCCTATTTTAGTCCACTCACTCAATCGACCAGGAGGACATCAATTATAAAACACTCCTGCAAGGCAGGATTATTACGGGTGGTAAGATTCCTATGCAAGAATCCGTCTAGGTAGGTAGAAACCCAGGGCCTGTTATTCTGCCGTGAAGCAGTAGTGTGCAAACATTACCGTGTTTCGGTTTGAAGGGCACTGTGAGCTAGCGTAATCACTGGGCATATGACTTAAGAACTGTTGTCTCAGGGTGACGGGCGCATTGAGGTGTCACACAGAAATGTTCTAGGCGACACAGCATTTGTTATAGGCAAATGTTGCACTTATCACTGGGTGAACGTTTTGCTCGTTTCGTCACTTTCTCAAACCAAAAAAAAAGCTAGTGATTGCCGTGCCGATGGCTACGTGGTTAGGGACGAGCCTAGTTGTTACTCAAGGCTTACCCTAGCACGCTGGGCTCGGTTTGAGTGGACACTACCAGCAACGCAATGAGAAGCAAGAATTAAGAACCTACCAAAACGGTGACAACGTGGTTCGCCACCGTTCGAAAAGTGGGCTTCGGATATGGCCTCTGCCTACCCCAATGGGAAAAAGACGTGACTGTATGTATGTTTATCTCACGAACCTTTGTGTTAAATAAAGTTTTAAGTTTATCATATTATAAACATATAACGATAGCTCAACAAGCCTATGTGTACTGAGTCGTTTATGTTAGCGCTTCTCTCTCTCTCTCCCGGATACGTACATACATACAAAGGATCACGACTGTATCCCATAAGGGGTATTCAGAGACTGGGCACTCACTGCAAAAACAGATGACTGCAACACGTTTCACCAAAACAATATAATGCACTTGGTGTGATAGGTGGTGAGCCCATCGCCATCATGCGCTGTTGGGTGCACAGTGCAGTTTAATTCCTTGCTCGCCTTTTACGAGATCCATTGGATGAGATGGAGTGGTAGTGGCCCCCTAATTCTTTTTCTTTATTTTTCTACACTCCATTTGGCGCATGTGTAATAAATTCAACCAGATTCATTCTGAAGTAAATGATATATTCTGTGGTTCGTAAGTCTCTTTCAAGAGGTCTATTAAGGAATATATTTTCATTCTATCATTATCATATATTCTATATTATCTTTCAACATTGTAATCGCGGATGCTGTGCTCGCCTGTTATTGGAGTCGATGCTTTGCGTTTCCTTAATTTTGATGTAATTTCTGCAGTTTACATATTTTATGTATATACCCTGTTGGCGTGCCTTTCTAAATAAATAAATAAATAAATAAATACACCTTTGTATGGCCGTAACTGGCCGAGCCGAGGCCAGCCCCCTTGAGCACCCTCGAGTGAGTTACTCTCGCGAACAGGATGACGGTCCAAGCCGAGTTCCCCTCTCGGGGCCCTTGCGCCTGTCATCCATAAATAAAGGTTTCAACTAAGCGCCCTCAGCGCTCGGCCACCTGTCAATCCGGGCGAAGATGTGAAAGCCTTCGGGATAACAGTGACCATCAGTCCTAAAAAATAAATAAAAAAAATCACTTTTCCTCAAAAAATGGACATAGTACATGAACTGGTGGTAGGATTCCTACGCAGTAATCCGTCTAGGTAGGTACCACCTCAGAGCCAGTTATTCTGCCGTGAAGCAGTAGTGTGCAAACATTACTGTGTTTCGGAAATTTTGTCTCAGGGTGATGGGCACAGTGTGGTGTCACACAGATTTTTTCTGGGCGACACAGCGTTTGTTATGGGTAGACGTTGCACTTACCATCAGGTGAACGTTTTGCTCGTTTCATCACTTTATCTAATAAAAAAATTAAAAAAAAAACATAGTGCCAATTGTCTCGATATAAATGCCAGTGACATGCGACGGACATGTGACACGGAACGCTTTACTACGGAACCCTAAAAACCTAAATATTTTCTCAAAATTTTTATTTTATTAAAAACAAAACGTAGCGTACTTTGAAAAAATTATATTATTTTATACAGTTGGTACCACCAACTTGACAGAGAAGTCAAATAGCAAACTAAATTGCTTCCCAAGGAGTCTTTTACGTTTCCATTCTTACAAAACGAAATCTCCCGAGGGATACATTGCGTTAACAAGTGAAGTAAGCGAACCACGAGGCAGGTAACTTTATTCCCAATTATATCATGAATTCACTAGAAATAAGCCTTCATTTAAATATCAGAAAAAGCGGTATGCTGTAACTAATGCTGTATGACCCAGAACTTTTCTGACTGAGACCTCACTGGGCCCGTCACTCTGAGACATAAGTTCTTAAGTATCACATGCCCAATGATTACGCTAGCTCGCAGTGCCCTGTAAACCGAAACACGGTAATGTTTGCACACTACTGCTTCACGGCAGAATAACTGGCCCTGGGGTGGTACCTCCCTAGACGGATTCCTGCATAGTCATTATACCACCACAAAAACTAGGTAATATACACCTTTTTATATTTTGCATGCGGATCTTAGCAAATTAACTTTCTTTCCTTTAGATAAAGAATGTTGATTTTCTAATATCAGGGTCTAACGTTCATGATGGTAGGTACAACACCTGCTCACAACAAATGCTGTGTCACCCACAACATTTCTGTCACACTGCGTTTGTCAACCTTTTTTTTATTGGAGAAAGTGATGAAACGAGCAAAACGTTCACCTGATGGTAAGTGCAATCTGCCCATAACAAATGCTGTACAACCCAGAAAATTTCTGTGTGGCAATACACTGTGCCCATCACCCTGAGACATATGCCCAGTGATTACGCTAGCTCACAGTGCCCTTCAAACCGAAACACAGTAATGTTTGCACACTACTGCTTCACGGCAGAATAACTGGCCCTGGGGTGGTACCTACCTAGACGGACTCCTGCATAGGAACCCTACCACCAGTATATCCCTATTAATACTGTAATAAAATTAATGTCTAGTTAGCCATATTGAAGATTATTTTCCTCTCTTCTACTCTCTCTCTCTCTATCTCTCTCATTCTAATAACGAAAGATAAGTTAATGTCTTAAAATGAATGTTTTCGTTAAAAAATTGATAAAAAAGATTGGATTAATTAATTTCATTGTAGAAAACCGTGTGGTGGCGGCTTGAGAGAATCTACCACCCCATTACATCCCGTGGGTGTCGTAAAAGTCGACAGAGGGAAAATGAAACCCCGGAGATTGACAGCTGAATTCCTGGAACATCTGAAAAAATAAACTGCGGTTGCCAACCCGCCTGCCAAGCGTGGCAACTATGGCAAAATCCCTAATATCCAATCCCTAAATCCAAATATGTGAGCTACAAACTTGTGGCTATCTATAGGGGAGGCCTATGTTCAGCAGTGGACTTGTGATAGGCTGAAATTTAAAAAAAAGAAAAATGATTACATCGAATAATGAAATGCCCAAAATATTTATTTATTTTATTTATTTATTTATTTTTATTGCACCAACAAAGTGAACACCATCACAATCAACAAAACGATTATGCTTTAAACCAGTTTAGTGTCAAATCCTTAATTAAACAAAGCTACAAATTAATTTCAACTATTGGTTAATTATAATTATAATACATTATAAATACCAAATTAAAAAATAATAAAGAAATTAAAAAATTATAAAATTATTGTCTCCTGTATGTAATTTTTGAATTTAGGGAAGCTGTTTGAGAAAATATCTATTTCAGCTAATTTTTTGCCATTATCGCAACAGCCTTCTTTTTTAAAGAGATCATTTATGGCGACATCGACACTCAAGTTGTGAACAGCGTTATAGTTTCTTATTAATCTATTTAATGGCGAATAATGTCCTAAATTTGTACGTGCTGATTTTTCTACAAATGGAGTGTATTTCATCGATCTCGGCAATCTTCTAGGTATAGATATATTCAATTGAGACATTAGATAAGTAGCATCAATATAACCATTTACTAGTCTATACAGAAACAAATTGTCAAGCAGCTTCCTGCGGTGCAAAAGTGATTTCATACGGAAATGTCTTAATCGATCCTCATAACTCGGTAGTATTTGTGCCAGATTGCAACTGTATGATAGGTGCCACAAAAATCTTTTCTGAAGACTCTCCAAACGCTTCACATATATGTCGTAGTGCGGGTTCCACACAACGCTGCAGTACTCCAGGCCACTGCGCACCAAAGCATTATAAATTACAATTTTAGTGCTAGGTTTTTTAAATTCCCTACAAGTACGTAAAACGAAGCCCAGGATTTTGAAACCCTTTTTAACAACGCCATCGATGTGAGTATTAAACTGCAATTTGGTATCAAGAATGACGCCCAAATCACGGACATGATTTGATTCGTCTAATGGCACGCCGTTTATGTAATACGATTGGGGAGTCAAGATTTTTTTCCTAGTGAAATGAACCACACAACATTTAAGGATATTTAGAGTCATAGCATTCGTTCTGCACAACAAGACGAGATTGTTTAAATCATCTTGCAGCAGCGATCCTTCTTCAACCGAATTGACCTCTCTATAACATTTTTGTCGTCGGCGAACATGTGAAACTTGGAATTACGGAAGCATTTGCCTATATCGTTGATAAAAAAGTTGAACAGCAAAGGGCCCAAATGTGAACCTTGAGGAACTCCAGAAAAGGCAGTAAAAGGCTTGGATTTATGTCCTCCGACTACAACTATCGATTGTCTATCTTTCAAATAAGACCTGAACCATTTTAATAGACTTCCGGATATTCCAAATGACGATAGCTTACTAACCAACATCTCATGATCCACTATATCAAAGGCCTTGCTGAAATCGGTATAAATAACGTCTATTGATTGTCCACGGTCAACTCCCACAGCAAGGTCTTCGACGAAGGATACCAGATTGGTTGCAGTGGACCGTCCTTTAATAAATCCATGTTGTTCTGGTACGATAAGCTGTTTGAAATGCCATGATAGTATTGGACACAATATAGATTCAAAAACTTTTGCAAAAACATTAATAATCGATATAGGCCTATAGTTTTTAACAGAGCTGGCATCACCACTCTTAAACAAAGGTATAACGAGAGCTTTCTTCCAAGCAGTTGGGAAAAAGCCGGTGCTAAGAGATTTATTGAAAATTATGGAAAGGGGCAATGCCAGTGCAGTGGCGCATTTAGCAGCAAAAATAGACGGTATCCCATCTGAACCGTGTCCTTTCGTAACATCAAGTCTTTTTAACACCCTAAAGACCTGATCACTAGTGACAGAAAACGTCGTCAGAAAGTTCGTGGTAGTCAGTACATGGGACTCACCCGAGACAGAGTGGAAATTCATGTTATAGACTGAAGAGAACTGTGCAGCAAAAAGGTCACAAATATCTGATCCCGTTGCTGCAGCATTCTCATCAGAAGTCATTTGGGCTGGGTAAGTTGTGCTGCCGCGTCTTTTATGTTTTATAAATGTCCATATTAGCTTAGGGTTAGATGCCATAGATGACTCCAATCGTTCTAAGTACCTTTTATAATTCAAAACATGTAGTTTAGCAGTTCTGTCCCTCAGTAGTTCGAAGGTTAGTAAATCACGGGGGTTACCATATTTACGGTATTTTATTCTATATTTAAATTTTTCCTTTAGTAATCTGATCAAATAAGCTGAAAACCATACGGGATATTTGTTACTGCGAGGTTTTGACCTAGGTACGTACTTTAAGATTATCAATCTAAGTAATTTGTAAAAAAACCGTAACCATGTCGTCCACTTTAGCACATTCTGATAATTCGTCTAACCAGGAAATACTTTTTAGTTCTCTTATAATTTTGTCATAGTCTGCTTTATAGAAACAAAATTTTGCGTCACAATTTGATAAAAGATTCACAGGGCAATCAAGCGGAATGCAAAATTGTAAGGTCGGATGCAAGGGGTCAATTACAGAGAGTGGGTTTGCACATACACTTATTTGGGAGACAGACACGTTACTCAGTATTAAATCTAATATTTTGTTTTTGTTATTTAAATTGGAATTGAATTGATTAAGATTATTAAGCGCCATAAAATCAATTAACATATTGTTCAACAAACTATTTGACGTTTCAGGTTGGAGTTCACGATTAAGCGTTTTTTTCCACATCAAACCACTTAAGTTGAAGTCGCCAACGATAATAGTGTCACCGCTATGTTTTTCTAAAATGCTATTAGAATTAATAAAAAAATGTTTCAAAACATGTTTTTGAACAGGAGGGGGTATATAAACGCCGTAAACATATAAGTGCTCTATTTTGTCTTTTTTACAATGAACTTCGAGCTTGACCCAGAGATCTTCACAATCGGACTCACATCCTAACAAACGAAATGACTTAAAGCGCTTAGAGACTGCGATCAACACGCCTCCGCCCTCTTTTTTGTTGTGAAACCCGCCACTTTCACGATCACGTCGGTATACCACATATCGATTATCGAATAATTCACTATCAGAAACGCTGCTATTCAACCATGTCTCAGTAAGAACTATTATGTCGAAATTATTACAAACAACATTATTAAAAAATTCTGAGGTTTTAGTTCTTAAACCTCTAACATTTTGGTAATAAAAACTAAAATCAGTAAGCATGCCCTTAAGTAACAACTAAAGCGAATATAGCGTTCCTATGACAAACGATTGAGCATTTCTATATTTGTAACATGAACATAATGTGTTTCTTCGCTTTTTCGCATGTATATCCTACCGTCACGTACCCAAACGAATTTGTATTTCAGTTCCTTTGCTTTACCGCGAGCAGCAGCATGCAGAGATTTATTCTCAGAAGTAAGATGTTCCACGACATAGATGGCACTCTTCTTATCTCCACCGATCCCCAAATGACTTGTATTAAGTTTATAATCCTTGTTATTTTTATTAAACTTACTAGTAGCTGCAAGAAATTCGTCGCGAAGGCGGGGGCTGCAGAATTTAACTAAGATAGAGCGTGGACGAGGACTAGCGTTGTTCATCTTAGCCAACCTGGAGCAATAGTGAATGTGGGCGTCACTAACGGGGCATTTGATTATTTTGCCTAGCTGCTGCACAGTGCTAACGAGGTTTTCCTGTTTGTTTTCCGGGACACATTGGATTTCAATGTTAGAGGAACGTGAGCGCTGATCCAACTGACTCAGTTGTAACGAAAGCGATTGATTGACTGCTCGAAGTGATTCATTCTCTTTACTTATTATTTCTATTCTTGTAGCTTGTGCAGCATGCTCAGCTTTGATTTTTTCTAATTCCTCGTTGAAGAATGATATTGTGGCTTCTAGGGACGATACAGCGTTTCGTACCTCTAGAAGTTGCGGATGAACTTGTCGTTTAAAAGAATTTTGAAGCTCCTCACGAATTATGTCGCGAATATTGCTGGACGACAGGCACGAGCAACTAGTGGCACTGCGCGACTTAGAACGCTGTGGAGATGAAACACTCGTAGCACGGACTGGAGTGTTTGAATTGTCACCGCCTTTACGTTCTTTGCTTCGACATAATACACAAACCCAATTTGATTTGTACTCTTCAGACAAAGCTTCATATTCTTCTTGTGATATATTCATGCAAAACAGATGATATTTCGCATTACAGCGTAAACAATGCATAGAGGGTACATCCATTAATTTGTCTAAGCAAGCGGCGCAGTCATAGGAGCTAGCCAAAGTAATTTTATTAATAATAAAACGTCAACAACGAAGCAAAACTGTGCAGAAACCGAGTGCAACAAATGCGATAAAAATCTCTCGACGAAAACGTCGTAAGCGCCGTGCAAAGAGCGTCTCTTACGCGTTTATGTAAACAGCTTCGAGTAACATAAACCAACAGTTGAATAATTTAATTGTTGTGTAGACAAACGTTGTTTTTTTAATTTTACACTGCTTATATACTGTAATTTATAGTTTATTTAGCCGTTGAATGTACATATATGTCTGGCACACACTTTTAA
Source organism: Luehdorfia chinensis (assembly GCA_019845155.1). Lineage (NCBI taxonomy): Eukaryota > Metazoa > Arthropoda > Insecta > Lepidoptera > Papilionidae > Luehdorfia > Luehdorfia chinensis. Next base: position 2,244,817 of record JAHVAK010000014.1, on the reverse strand, counting down.
GCTGCGTTTGATCACTACTTTTACTTTAATTAGATTTAAAACTGAGAGGAATAAGACAACGTTGTTGTTGCTACGATTGACACAATATCTTTTTTTCATTATTGAAAAAAACTTTAAATATTGGTTATTAAATAAGAAATGTACTTAATTTATAAGAAAATTGTCGAATTGGCAATTCGACGATCATAAAATTAGAGACTCGGCTCTCATGAGATCTCACAACTTTTACGCTATAGCGATTGCTATGCTTGGCATATTTTTTTTTACATTTTAATGTTTTTGATGGTATTCACATGTTCCAGGAAGCCGTTGCCCATCTTCTGGTTTTCATTTTCCCTCAGTCGACTTTTATGACACCCACGGGATGAGATGGGCTGGCAAATTCTCTTAAGCCACCACGGTAAGACAAGGATGCAGTGTCAGAAACCCGGGGACACTCACAATTATCAACACAACCGGATCCGAAAACGAACGAGTTGCGTTTATGCACAAACGTTGGCTTCGGCTGGGATTCGAACCCAGGACCTGCGGCGTAGAAGTCAGGTATTCTAACCACTATGAAACATTTTCATCATTCATCATTTCAGCCTATCTCTAGTCCACTGCTGAACATAGGCCTCCTCCACAGATTGCTACCAAACGGGAGGGATCTTTTTAATTGCCACGCTTGGCAGGCGGGTTAGCAACCGCAGTTTACTTATTGATGTTCGATTTTGATGATAGATGTTCCAGGAATATGCTGCTGCCCGTCTCCTGGTTTATATTTTCCCTCTGTCGACTTTTACAACGTGTGGTAGATCTCTTAAGCCGCTACTCTCGATTTACTTAATATGTGGACAACGGGGCTGGATACGCTTAAATAACCATTAGTATAGATGTCATGGTGTCATGATAGCCGTGGTAGCTCAGAGGCTAGGCGCTCGCTTTAAATTTCATAGTACGCGAGCGACCTGGGTTCGATTCCCGGTGGCACCACTAAAATTGTTAATTGTAATTTTAAGTGCCGATTTACCACGTGCTCGGCGGTGAAGGAAAACATCGCGAGGAAACCTGCATGTCTGAGAAATAAAAAATATTTCGAAGACATGTGCAGTCCGCCAACCCGCATTGGAGCAGCGTGGCCGATTCTTCCTAGCTCCAAAACCCTCTCAGTAATGAGAGTAGGCTTATGCTCAGCAGAGGGACATTTATAGGCTGAAACTTTACTTTACTTTTTCATGTTTATTGAATTTAATTAAGTAGTAAATGTTAGTTGTCCTTCATCACCATCATCATCATTTCGGCCTATTTTAGTCCACTCACTCAATCGACCAGGAGGACATCAATTATAAAACACTCCTGCAAGGCAGGATTATTACGGGTGGTAAGATTCCTATGCAAGAATCCGTCTAGGTAGGTAGAAACCCAGGGCCTGTTATTCTGCCGTGAAGCAGTAGTGTGCAAACATTACCGTGTTTCGGTTTGAAGGGCACTGTGAGCTAGCGTAATCACTGGGCATATGACTTAAGAACTGTTGTCTCAGGGTGACGGGCGCATTGAGGTGTCACACAGAAATGTTCTAGGCGACACAGCATTTGTTATAGGCAAATGTTGCACTTATCACTGGGTGAACGTTTTGCTCGTTTCGTCACTTTCTCAAACCAAAAAAAAAGCTAGTGATTGCCGTGCCGATGGCTACGTGGTTAGGGACGAGCCTAGTTGTTACTCAAGGCTTACCCTAGCACGCTGGGCTCGGTTTGAGTGGACACTACCAGCAACGCAATGAGAAGCAAGAATTAAGAACCTACCAAAACGGTGACAACGTGGTTCGCCACCGTTCGAAAAGTGGGCTTCGGATATGGCCTCTGCCTACCCCAATGGGAAAAAGACGTGACTGTATGTATGTTTATCTCACGAACCTTTGTGTTAAATAAAGTTTTAAGTTTATCATATTATAAACATATAACGATAGCTCAACAAGCCTATGTGTACTGAGTCGTTTATGTTAGCGCTTCTCTCTCTCTCTCCCGGATACGTACATACATACAAAGGATCACGACTGTATCCCATAAGGGGTATTCAGAGACTGGGCACTCACTGCAAAAACAGATGACTGCAACACGTTTCACCAAAACAATATAATGCACTTGGTGTGATAGGTGGTGAGCCCATCGCCATCATGCGCTGTTGGGTGCACAGTGCAGTTTAATTCCTTGCTCGCCTTTTACGAGATCCATTGGATGAGATGGAGTGGTAGTGGCCCCCTAATTCTTTTTCTTTATTTTTCTACACTCCATTTGGCGCATGTGTAATAAATTCAACCAGATTCATTCTGAAGTAAATGATATATTCTGTGGTTCGTAAGTCTCTTTCAAGAGGTCTATTAAGGAATATATTTTCATTCTATCATTATCATATATTCTATATTATCTTTCAACATTGTAATCGCGGATGCTGTGCTCGCCTGTTATTGGAGTCGATGCTTTGCGTTTCCTTAATTTTGATGTAATTTCTGCAGTTTACATATTTTATGTATATACCCTGTTGGCGTGCCTTTCTAAATAAATAAATAAATAAATAAATACACCTTTGTATGGCCGTAACTGGCCGAGCCGAGGCCAGCCCCCTTGAGCACCCTCGAGTGAGTTACTCTCGCGAACAGGATGACGGTCCAAGCCGAGTTCCCCTCTCGGGGCCCTTGCGCCTGTCATCCATAAATAAAGGTTTCAACTAAGCGCCCTCAGCGCTCGGCCACCTGTCAATCCGGGCGAAGATGTGAAAGCCTTCGGGATAACAGTGACCATCAGTCCTAAAAAATAAATAAAAAAAAATCACTTTTCCTCAAAAAATGGACATAGTACATGAACTGGTGGTAGGATTCCTACGCAGTAATCCGTCTAGGTAGGTACCACCTCAGAGCCAGTTATTCTGCCGTGAAGCAGTAGTGTGCAAACATTACTGTGTTTCGGAAATTTTGTCTCAGGGTGATGGGCACAGTGTGGTGTCACACAGATTTTTTCTGGGCGACACAGCGTTTGTTATGGGTAGACGTTGCACTTACCATCAGGTGAACGTTTTGCTCGTTTCATCACTTTATCTAATAAAAAAATTAAAAAAAAAACATAGTGCCAATTGTCTCGATATAAATGCCAGTGACATGCGACGGACATGCGACACGGAACGCTTTACTACGGAACCCTAAAAACCTAAATATTTTCTCAAAATTTTTATTTTATTAAAAACAAAACGTAGCGTACTTTGAAAAAATTATATTATTTTATACAGTTGGTACCACCAACTTGACAGAGAAGTCAAATAGCAAACTAAATTGCTTCCCAAGGAGTCTTTTACGTTTCCATTCTTACAAAACGAAATCTCCCGAGGGATACATTGCGTTAACAAGTGAAGTAAGCGAACCACGAGGCAGGTAACTTTATTCCCAATTATATCATGAATTCACTAGAAATAAGCCTTCATTTAAATATCAGAAAAAGCGGTATGCTGTAACTAATGCTGTATGACCCAGAACTTTTCTGACTGAGACCTCACTGGGCCCGTCACTCTGAGACATAAGTTCTTAAGTATCACATGCCCAATGATTACGCTAGCTCGCAGTGCCCTGTAAACCGAAACACGGTAATGTTTGCACACTACTGCTTCACGGCAGAATAACTGGCCCTGGGGTGGTACCTCCCTAGACGGATTCCTGCATAGTCATTATACCACCACAAAAACTAGGTAATATACACCTTTTTATATTTTGCATGCGGATCTTAGCAAATTAACTTTCTTTCCTTTAGATAAAGAATGTTGATTTTCTAATATCAGGGTCTAACGTTCATGATGGTAGGTACAACACCTGCTCACAACAAATGCTGTGTCACCCACAACATTTCTGTCACACTGCGTTTGTCAACCTTTTTTTTATTGGAGAAAGTGCTGAAATGAGTAAAACGTTCACCTGATGGTAAGTTCATCGTCTGCCCATAACAAATGCTGTGTCACCCAAGAAATTTCTCAGTGACACCACACTGCGCCCATCACCCTGAGACATAACTTCTTAAGTCTCATATGCCCAGAGATTACGCTATCGCACAGTGCCCTTCAAACCGAAACATATGTAGTAATGTTTGCACACTACTGCTTCACGGCAGAATAACTGGCCCTGGGGTAGTACCTACCTAGACATAAGTTCTTGAAGTAAGCCAACCACGAGGCAGGAAACTGTATTCCCAATTATATCATGAATTCACTAGAAATAAGCCTTTCATTTTAATATCAGAAAAAGCGGTATGCTGTAACTAATGCTGTATGACCCAGAACTTTTCTGACTGAGACCTCACTGCCCGTCACTCTGAGACATAAGTTCTTAAGTATCACATGCCCAGTGATTACGCTAGCTCGCAGTGCCCTGTAAACCGAAACACGGTAATGTTTGCACACTACTGCTTCACGGCAGAATAACTGGCCCTGGGGTGGTACCTACCTAGACATAAGTTCTTAAGTCTCATGCCCAGTAATTGCACTGGCCATAAGTACTCTACAGACCGACACAGTAATGTTATTATTTCATATATATTTATAGAGCTATTTCAATCGCCCACACATCCTGATCCATTTACCAGTTTTCTGGAAGAAGCCGCTCTTAGCGATAAGACCGCCGATAAATTTTACCATTTTTGTTAATATTTGTGTAGAAAGTTAATTTGCTAAGATCCGCGAGCATCTAAAATCACCATTTTAGATGAGGTGTTTTATTACCTAGTTTTTGAAATGCAACACCCGTCCTAGCGTGCCTCAGCAACTAATACCGCCACCAGATACCCCCCACTACTACTACACTACTAGGCAATACGCACAACCGAATTCGAGAAAGCATTATAGAGTGATATTGACTCTATTGGCTACAGCCAGACGGAATCCGTGAGATTATTCTGGCATTTCTTTTAGTCATCCATACTAATATTATAAATGCGAAAGTAACTCTCTCTGTACCTCTGTCCGTTTGATAACTTTTCACGGTTTACCTGCTGAACAGATCTTGACACATTTTGGCACAGAGATAGCGTGCATCGCGACGGACAAAGGATACTTTTTATTCCGGGAAATCTGAAAGTTCCCACGGGAATTTATGAAAACCTTTATTCTCGCGGTCGAAGTCGCAGGCATCATCATCGTCATTTCAGCCTATCACAAGTCCACTGCTGAACATATGCCTCCCCCATAGATAGACGTTTGTAGCTCTCATAATGGAAGTATTTTGCCATAGTTGCCACGCTTGGCAGGCGGGTTGGCAACCGCAGTTTATTTATTCAGATGTTCCAGGAAGATGCTGCTGCCCATCTCCTGGTTTAAATTTCCCGCTGTCGACTGTTACAACAGCCACGGGATGGGATGGGGTGGTAAATTCTCTCAGGCCGCTACCACGCTTTTTCCTATAGAAAAACCACTTAGGAGAAATTCTCATGAAGGGTCAAGTTTTTTAAAAAAGGAAAAAACAGTCCCAAAATCCACGCGGAGAAGTCTCTGCTAGAGTCAGTATTTTATGAAACTGCAGTGCTTCATGTTTTAAAACATTTCGTTCCGACGCATTTCAATGCATACGTACAGTAAAAGAGTTGGCTGCGACATTATGAAGGACTTCAGGAGATTAATTAACAGAGTGCTCGACCCTGTTTCATATACGGTGCAACGCGGCGTGCGACTTCGAAGTTGTTTACTTTGAAGTGAGCTCAAAAGTCTATAACCTTGTTTTTTACATATATACAGTCACGCCTCTTTCCCATAGGGGTAGGCAGTGACCACATCTTTCCACTTGCTACGATCCTGACACACATCTTTAGCTTCTTCTACTTTCATTAGCGTTTTCACACACGCTTGTCGGTTGCAGGTACTTTTAACGTGGCCTTTCCCTAAAAGTTCACCGATCTGATTGTGATACGTACGCCTAGGTCGACCCTTACCGGTTTTCCCATTCAAACTCGCCTCATAAATCTGTTTTGTCAATCTTCTTTCATTCATCCTCTCTACGTGTCCAAACCATCTAAGCATCGCTTTCTCTATCTTTGTCACTACATCTTCAACCACACCGCAACGTTCCCTTATCACGCTGTTTCTCAGCTCAAAGTGCTGTTTGTCGGTCAAAGTTACTTGTTTTTTAACCTACTTCATAATTCGCGACGTAAACTTCAATATCCCGTATCAGAAACCAAGACATCCCATAGCAAGTGGAACCATGCTCCTTAAATATTCCGGGTGCCGTGTGGTAGCGGCTTAAGAGAATTTACCATCCCATCTCATCCCGTGGGTGTCGTAAATGTCGACAGAGGGAAAATCAAAACCAGAAGATGGGCAGCAGCGCCTTCCTGGAACATCAGAATAAATAAACTGCGGTCGCCAACCCGCCTGCCAAGCATGGCAAAATAATTGACTAGGGCAAAATTCCCAAAATGAGAGCTACAAACTTTTGTAGCAATCTACGGGGGAGGCCTACGTTCTGCAGTGGACTAGTGATAGGCTGAAATGAATGAAAGATAAAAAATCTAGAATGTGCGTTTGTACTCGTACAATTATGTGCGAAAATCAAAAGCCTTGATATTTTTCACTGTAATTATATAATAAAAAATAAAACTGGTCTCAGTTAATGTTGTAGTAGTATTTAATTTTTTTTATTTTGTGAACTTACTGTGCCCCATTGTTTCACCCGCGTAAAAAAGCCGATGCGATCGATGATATACATATATACTTCCCTATTTGAATCAGATTTCTGGGTTTTAATTTTTTTTATGTTATAGAACCGGGGGCAAACGAGCAAGCGGCTCCCCTGATGTTAAGTGATCACCGCCGATCATGAAAATTTTTTCGCGGAACCCTAATATTTTTTCTAAAATGAAAGTAGCCAAGTTATCCGCTATAATATCACCTATTTGTTAGTTAAAATCCTGTTAAAATCAGTCAAGCCGTTTCGGAGATTAGCCGAAACAAATAGGCTGACAGACAGACAAAATTTAAACAAATTGTTTATTTCTTATAAGTACCGTATATACTTTCATAAGCATTTACAAACAACAGTTACAAACAGACACTTTAATTTTATTTATTTTTATAGATATGTTATTTGATAGCATATAACGCGTACTATCTATCGTGTATTCATTATAAAACGTTTGTTGTACTTGCCCATAATTGGCATATATTTAAGAATATATTTAGATTATAAAAAAATAATACTCTCCTGGCCGAATTCGAACACGGTGACAACTTCCGAATACTGTCGAGAGCCATCAACTGCGCAGGAGATACTATAGTGCCACAAGTGTATGCGCAAGCACAGAGGCACTCACTCGTCCCAACATACCCGCGATGTAACGCTGCTGCAATAAGATCGGAGATAGGCTAGGATGCAGTGTCCGAAACGCGGGGGTCAATCACAACACACCCAGACCCGAAAACCAACAATTTGTGTTTTAGCACAAATGTTGGCTGCGACTGGGATTCGAACCCAGGACCATCCAGGCTACACTGTAAATAGCTTTAATATAATACGCACCACGACGCGTGACCGCTGTAGAGAGCACGCAGCAGTCGACAATCACACCGCGTACACACGATACACCCGTGTTCCAGCAGAGTTACCGACACACAAGTCGACAGTCCGAATGGAGGCCCGCAGCCTCCCTTGGACGGTCATTAGACGACTTAAAATCATATTGAGATATTTTAAATCGCGCAAGCACGCGGTACGCAGCGAACGCGACAGTCCGAATTTCGAGGTTTTTGTAGGAGTTTATGTATTTATGTTTGGGTCAAACCAAACCTGGCACGCGGGCCCCTGGCCCGTGAGCACATTATCCGATGAAGCTGTAAAAGACAAAAAGGCTAACAGCAATTACATCACCGAAATTATATATGAACCCAGGGCCTGAGGCGTAGAAAACAGGTATTCCGACCACTAGGCCACGCGGTTGTCAGATTAAAGTAATGCTGTTGGCATGTCATAAAAAAGTAGGAGTTTCTCAATTCGTCTGTATATATATATTTTAGTGTGTTATAGAGTTTAGAGCTCACTTCAAAGTAAACAACTTCGGAGTCGCACGCCGCGTTGCACCGTATATGAAACAGGGTCGAGCACTCTGTTAATTAATCTCCGGAAGTCCTTCATAATGTCGCAGCCAACTCTTTTACTGTACGGATGCATTGAAATGCGTCGGAACGAAATGTTTTAAAACATGTAGCACTGCAGTTTTTATAAAATACTGACTCTTGCCGAGACTCCGCGGGGATTTTGGGACCGATTTTTCATTTTAATATTAGAATACGATACGAGCATAACGTACTGTTGATGGTAAGTGCCCTGAGGAATGGGGCCCATGTGGGCCCATGAGGAGCTCCAGAAATATTTCGTACATTCCATAATCGCGCTATGAAAGTTTTCTGAGATGCGAACTGTTTAAGCAACATCTAAATATTACTAGTTGGAGGAGACGTCCTCCCCAGATCAGGCCATTAGATCTAGCGGGAGTAGCCCCGCCAGATCGAATGGCAATATCATCCTTTTCCTTCGAAATATCATCCGCCAAACTGGTGACCCAGTCGCCAAACTGTTCTCATCAGACTACTGTCGGCACAATGCGTTCTTCTTAGTCCTTCAGCCACTGTGACTCAACGGCGGCCGCTTCTCCTCAGGCTGACTCCTGCGGCATCGACTCTGTCTCCATACGTCTCGGCGCACTGAAGACCTGGACACATTTGTGATGGGCAGACGTTGCACTTACCATCAGGTGAACGTTTTGATTGTTCCTTAACTTTTATCAAATAAAAAAAAATGGTAAGGGCCGTCCTCCTTCCGAATCACCCTTAAATACACAAGACTAAACGATTTCAAATTCCCCACTTGAAATGTGCTTGAGTTCGAATTACGGTTAACATTTAATTCCAATTAAGCTCGACGTCGAACCGCAACGTAAATTGCGTTCACGCCCGATGAATAATCCGAACTGACGCGGTACGTACCCGTGCCCGTTTACTCTCTGCTAACTGGTTCAGGCTTAGCGCTAACGATTTATTAGCGTTTAGTGCTTAGCACGATGCGAGTAGATTATACTTCTCCTAGTTGATCGCCAACTGGTATTTTGCCAACATGTACAGGATCCTAGAAGAATATGCTTGCAATTTTTTATTAGAGAAAGGTGCGAGACGTGCAATACGTTCACGTGATGGTGAGTCACTTTACTGATAGTAGGATGCCTTTGTAGGAATCCGCCTATGTAGGAATCCGCCTATGTAGGAATCCGTCTAGGTAGGTACAACCCTAGGCCAGTAATGAAGCAGTAGTAGAATGCAAACATTGCTTTGTTTTTTTTTTTTTTATTGTATATAGTGACGAAACGAGCAAAACGTTCACCTGATGGTAAGTGCAACGTCCGCCCACAATAAATGCCGCGTCACCCAGAATATTTGTGCGTGACACCACACTGCGCCCGTCACCCTAAGACATCAGTTAAGTCCAAATGCCCAGTGATTACACCAGCTCTCAGTGGCCTTCACACCGAAACCCAGTAATGTTTTCACACTACTGCTTCACGGCAGAATAACTGGCCCTGGGGTGGGACCTACCTAGACGGATTCCTGCATAGGTATCCTACCACCAGTGCTATGTCCTAAAAAAGTGTGAACCGAACACTATCGAGAAGGACCCAACTGTAATTTCCGAAGTCATAAGGTACCACCCCAGGGCCAGTTATTCTGCCGTGAAGCAGTAGTATGCAAACATTGCTGTGTTTTGGTCTGAAGGCCACTGGGAGCTAGTGTAATCACTGGGCAAATAGACTTAAGAACTGATGTCTCTGGGTGACACAGCATTTGTTTTGAGCGGACGTTGCACTTACCATCAGGCGAACGTTTTACTCGTCACGTCAGTTTATCCATTAATAAAGAAACAAAAAAAAATTGCAACGTCCACCCACAGCAATTCTGTATCACCAAGAATATTTATGTGTGGCGCCACACTGCGCCCGTGCCCCTGAGACGTCAGTTCTAAGTCTCATATGCCCGGCGATTACACCAGCTCTCAGTGCCCTTCAGACCGAAACACAGTAATGTTTGCACACTACTGCTTCACGGTAGAATAACTGGCCCTGGGGTGGCACCTACCTAGACGGATTTCTGCATAGGAATCCTACCACCAGTAAACTTTCCTATTTGAAACGGATTTTGAGGTTTAAATTCTTTGCACGGAACCCCAATTATTTTTCCAAATTTAAAGTAGCCTTAGTTATACGCTATCATATCAGATAACTGTCAGCGAAAGTCCCGTCAAAATCGGTTCAACCTTTTCGGAGATTAGCCGGAACTGCTTCACGACAGAATATCTAACCCTGCGGTGGTACTCACCTAGATGTATTCCTGCATATATTTAAGCTAAAATAAAAAAAATCTACACCATTACGCTGTACGGTATGGTGCCTTATGACCTGAGCATTTACAGTTCGATCCTTCTCGAAAGTGTTAGGTTCTCAGCTTGCTACTCGACTTGACGACCGCGTGGCCTAGTGGTCAGAGTACCTGACTTCTAGGCCGCGGGTCCTGGGTTCGAATCCCAGCCGGAGCCAACATTTGTGCTAAAACACAAATTGTATGTTTTCGGCTCTGGTTGTGTTGTGTTTGTCCCCGTGTTTCTGACACTGCATCCTAGCCTACCTCCGATCTTATCGCATCAGCGTTACATCGAGCGCGGGTGGGTTGGGACGAGTGAGTGCCTCTGTGTTTGCGTGTACACTTGTGGCACTATAATATCTCCTGCGCAGATGATGGCTCTCGACATTCGGATTCGGAAGTTGTCGCCGTGGTCGAAATCGGCTAGGATAAGATCATATTTTACGAAAGCACATGTAATAAACTGTTCGGAGATATTTACGCTGCTCAAGTTCTATTTGGTCATTATACTTATCGTAAAAGGTATTCGATACGGCACGGTATATTCCAACTGTAGATCTCATTTAACGACTTATACAAGTAGCAGACATGAGATTCTATTCTGCCGTGGAGCAGTAGTGAAAAACATTACTGTGTTTCGGTTTGAAGGACTAGTGTTATAACTGATGGCTGGTCTCAGGGTGATAAGCGCAAAAAAATGACGGATTAAAAAAATTATGTCATTTTTTTTTCTTTGCATTTAGCGTTATTTTTACTTCACATATATAGAAGTAACTCTCGCGGGGTACAATTTAATCATGTTATGGGTTGCGTACTTGTGAACGTGACTGCGTACGTAACCGCACTAGTGATGTGACACACCGCATATCGATATAGTTTTTTTGCTTTTAATGATGTCATCCTCAGGCCATTTGATCTTTTCTATACAAAAATATTCTGCCGTGAAGCAGTAGTGTGCAAGAATTACTGTGTATCGGTTCGAAGGGCACTGAGAGCTAGCGTAATCACTGAGCATATGAGACTTAAGAACTCAAGTCTCAGGGTAACGGGCGCAGTGTTGTACGCACAGAAATGTTTTGGGATACGTAACACAGTATTTGTTATGGGCAGACGTTTCACTAGCCATCAGGTGAACGTTTTGCTCGTGTCGTCACTTTGTGCAATAAAAAACTTCAATCTAAGTACTTCTGAGACTCTTACCACGTGCCGCTATTACACTCACAAGTGACGTCACGGTGTTTACCACTTCCTCTGTACTACAATAATCAAATGGGCAACTTAATATTTGACGATATCGTTTTTCCCGTCAGATATATGTGTCACAAGCCAACGCTTGGGCCGATCGTGCCTCTCTATCGCTTGTTGCGCGCTCTCGCTTGCACGCACAGGCTCAGGCGGAACGGGACAGTTTTTCGTGCGCGCTGTCGGTGTTCATTAATTTATAAGACGTTATCACGTCAATTTTTTTTTGTTTTCATACACAACATTCCCGATGGACGCGAGTTCAATCTGAGTACGAATGTATAAATCGCAACACTAGGGATGTCGGTATACTGAAATATATCGATGCCGTGTTTCTAATTATATAAACGTAAACACATATTTCGACTATGAGTCGTGCATACATTTACGCCTTTTTTCTAGTTGGGTTGGCAGAGACCACAATCGTAGCCTACTTTTCGCCCGGAAACGGAACTTGACGGGTGGCATCACCGCATCACCGACATTTAGCTAAGAGTTAAAATTTCTTACTTAACTAATGACTTAAGTAATGAGGTTGAAGAGGAGAGGTTTTCCACTGAGATGTTGGGGTTAAATAAAAAGAAACAACCACTTTGGTCAACCTATATTTACATACATACATAAGATCACGACTGTATCCCATAAGCACTGGGCACTCACTGCAAAACCAGATGACTGCGACAATCCACGTTTCACCTAAACAATACGAGTATAATGCACTTGGTGTGATAGGTGGTGAGCCCATCGCCACCATGCGCTGTTGGGTGCACAGTGCAGTTTAATTCCTTACTCGCCTTTTACGAGATCCATTGGATGAAATGGAGTGGCAGTATTCTTTTATCGAGCCGCCGCCACACGGCTTACCTACACCTATATTTATTGAATCAATAAAATAAAATACCATCTAAAATAGTCACATCGGATGAAACATATACATATACAATAATGTAAGTTTGCTGACACAAACTTACATTATTATAAAGGACCGTACACAATAAGACAGTTATTCCTAAGGAGCGTAAATACTAAATGTTTACAGACTCTACACTGAAACAGAACCAGCGGAGTTCTGTTGCTTAGGTAAGACTAGCCTCATTCTGTCTGCAAAACGTGCCACGATTCAAAAGAAATTCTCTTGAACAGCGTTTCTTTAAGACATAAAAAAATACATTTAATGGACTCTTTTGTACAAAACTACTTAACCAACGAGACGTACTGCCAATTACACGGCTGTTGTTTCCCTTTGTGAGGCGCTCTTGTCTTAAAGAGCTTTCGTACGAGCGATCTGAGAACAAAACATACGTACGTACAGACCGACGGGTAACCGCTTGGCAATCACGCGCGTTTAAAAACTTTCCAGTGGTGGCCAACATTTGAGCAAAACACATATTGATGGTTTTCGTGTCTGGTTGTGTAGTGCATGTGAAATATAGGTTTGTAAAACGCATCAACGATACAGGAGTAATCAGTAGAGTAGAGTAATACAGTGAGGCTTCGTATTTTTTTTTAAGTTACTTTCGCATTCATATATTAGTATGGATTAAGGTAGCGACGTGAAAAAAGAACTATGAATTTACAAAACCACTTATTAATAACCTATCTAATAAAAAGTGCACTTTCTAATAAACAGCACCCTTCAGACCGAGACACAGTAATGTTCGCACGCTACTGCTTGCCAGCGAAATAACTGACCGCGGTTACCTACCTATACTTTTCCTGCATATGTATCTTACCAGTTGCAATAATGCTTTTAAATTAAACATTAAATCTACTACGAGTCCCTGGCACCATTCCAAAACTTGCGATCAGTTTGCCCGCAATCGCTACACTAAAAGTTGTTTATACAGCCGCGTGTAGTGTCTAGATGAGAAGCTTCCCAGACTTTTTTTCTCATAGAGCACTTTCAAAATTTAGGTGTTTCCGGTGGACCATCTGTAGCTACATTTCTACCATGTTCCCAAAACGATAACAAACTAACCCATTTTATGTCACAGCCAACGTCGACCCCCGTCGAGTCTCCCTTGGACCCCTGGGGACCCCCTACTTTGGCCGACTAAGGGTCTAGAATAGAACTAGAATATATTTTTTTTTCAATACAGATCATTTACATAATACTTATTGAACGTCATTTTTTTAAACTACACTGGTTCGCAAAGAAATGCCTCTGTCCTGGGAAGAACCAGTAAGAAACCCAGCGGGATTTTTTTTTCAGTCATTTTAAATATGCCTGAAATATATCTTCTTCTTCTCTTCTTCTTCTTTTCAGCCTATCACTAGTCCACTGCTGAACATAGGCCTCCCCCATAGATTGCCACAAAAGTTTGTAGCTCTCATTTTGGGGGGGATTTGCCATAGTTGCCACGCTTGGCAGGCGGGTTGGCAACCGCAGTTTATTTTTTTCAGATGTTCCAGAATGATGCTGCTGCCCATCTTTTGGTTTTCATTTTCCCTCTGTCGACTTTTACGACACCCCCGGGATGAGATGGGGTGGTAGATTCTCTTAAGCCGCCACCACACGGCGAACGGGAATATATCTAGATAAACACAATCTATTTTTTTATACTTTAACCGTTGAAATCTGCTAACATACATACATATTGTCACGCCCTTTTAACCTTATAAGGGGTAGGCCGAAGCTACATATGTAGCCCGCATTTCGCACTCGCGGGAAACGAGATGGGTGGCGAACCACGACGCAGCCATTTTGGTATTGCGTTCCCACGAGCAGTACTAGTGACAGTATTGCATATTATGGTGTTGTTCTGCACCGATAAAGGCTGTCCGTGCAACACCGTAACTAATTCGCCTCTTACGGCACCTCGGTAGGAAAGAGGTAGGTGCCTATATGCCACTCTGTCGGACACTTATCGACTAATATATAACGATTTATTATTCTAATCGAACACTATTTGTTAAACTGGTGATAGGATTCCTATGCCGGAATCCTTCTAGGTAGGTATCACCCCAGTGCCAATTATTCTGCCGTGAAGCGGTAGTGTGCAAACATTACTATGTTTCGGTTTAAAGAGCACTATTGTTAAGGGTTAGCTAGCGTAATCACTGGGTATATGAGACTTAAGAACTTATGTCTCTGCGTGATGGGCACAGTGTGGTGTCACACAGAAATTTTCTGAGAGACACAGCATTTGTTATGGGCAGAAGTTGCACATACGTTTCACGTTTCATCACTTCATTCAATAATAACAAAATGACCATAATCTAAGTTGTTTAATACATACATACATACATAAGATCACGACTGTATCCCATAAGGGGTAGTCAGACTGAGCACTCACTGCAAAAACAGATGACTGCCACAATCCACGTCTCACCACAACACTATAATGCACTTGGTGTGATAGGTGGTGAGCCCATCGCCACCATGCGCTGTTGGGTGCACAGTGCAGTTTAATTCCTTACTCGCCTTTTACGAGATCCATTGGATGAGATGGAGTGGTAGTATTCTTTTAACGAGCCGCCACCACACGGCTTGTTGCAGTTGTTTAATAAGAAATAAAGTAAATCAAAAATTAACGAAACTTAATCTATGGATTTCGGCACGCTTTGCAGCGGCCATGGTCACGACAGGCGTGGAGATCAATCAGCAATGTAATAAAGTAATCTTTTGGCGCCAACTCGAAAAGTGGCGGTAGTGTTTTTATTTAATTTTCTAATTTCTGTGTATATTCGGAGTTTCGTTGTTTAATATTGATAGTTATTATGCAGCGAGTGCTCCTGAAAGTGTACAGTCATTGGAAAATTCAATTCAAGATCAAAATTGTGCTTTTCGTTTTGTCTCCATCAGTCCAGCAAATCTTCAGTAAAAGTCAACTATCAATTTACCGTCGATCAAAATTTTGAAGTGTTGCTGCTTGAAGATTGTATACTTGATATGTTACTTGACACTGGAAAATAGTTTAAGACTGTTTCCATTAATAAATAAATAAAAGTAACATTTTTTTTTATTTCATAAAAGTGACGGAACGAGCAAAACGTTCACCTGATGGTAAGTGTAACGTCCGCCCATAACAAATGCTGTGTCACCCAGAAAATTACTGTGTGACACCACACTGCACCCGTCGCCCTGAGACATCAGTTCTTAAGTCTCATATGCCCAGTGATTACGCTAGCTCTCAGTGCCCTGCAAACCGAAACACAGTAATGTTTGCACACTACTGCTTCACGGCAGAATAACTGGCAAAATATTAAAAAATTTTTATTGACTGCACAGACTAGCAGACTTCTACTAAATTCTGACCGAACGTACGGTTAAAATATGTGACCAGAACCAGACCAAACGATACCTATTGTTTAATAGTTTGCTGGTTGGTGGCCGTTTTACTGACGAGTCACTTTAAAGATAGGTCATGACAATTTTGAACTGAAGGTGCTGAGTTTCTTAAAAAACTAGGTAATGTACACCATTTTATACATTGCAATTTTATACGACGGCGACGGAGTTCGTCTCTGCCTACCCCTAATATGGGAAAAAGGTGATTGTATGTACGAGTATGTTTACATTTTGCACGATCTTAACAAAAGAAATTTCTCCCCTTCATTATAATGGATTTAAGCAAAGTAACGCTTGATTCTATTCATTATTAAACTGTAAAAATTGGCGTTGTGTAAAATGTTTATATAACTACATTATAGCTTTAAAGATTACTAATATTGAATAATTAATTATTATTGTTAAAAAAGAGGATACCTGCGGAGTTTCTTTCGCCTGTTTTTCCTCCATAAGAGCAAAAAATTTATGCTGTAAAAATGTTTCCTGTAAAAAATTTATGGTGTAAGAAATGTACTGTGAAATATATATGCTGTAAAAATGTTAGGTGTAAAATTGTGTACTGTAAAAAATGTATGCTATAAAAATGTATGCTGTGAAAATGTGTTGTGTAAAATTGTGTACTGTAAAAATGTATGCTGTAAAAATGTATGCTGTGAAAAATGTTTGCTGTAAAAAAATGTATGCTGTAAAAAATAGAAACTTGACTAATGTTGAAACTGCTTGGGTAGTTTATTTTAGTTATTTTCATAGCATAATGTCTTATGGTATTTTGCTATGGGGAAATGCGACTGACGTAGAGGTGATTTTTGTTATATATTACATTACATTGTGATGATAACCCCAAGGAATGGGGTGATCGCCGCTAAACTATTTCTACATCTTCATAGTTCTGCTGTAATTTTACATTATTTTTATCATGACTGAAAAGAAAAAACAATCCCGCTGCGTTTCTTGCTAACTCTTCCCAGGACAAGTGCATTTGTTTGCGAACCAATGACATTACGTTCAATGATACACATACGTAAATGATCTATTTTGAATAAAAATTATTCTATTTTAATCTAATGCGGCTTGAGATGGCGGATTTTCAATCCCAATCTTATTTGAAACTCACTATACATATAATACATTATATGTAATTAACGTTGCTGTGGCTGTCTCCGTTTCTGATTGCAGCACTCAGCTGACGTCGCTGAGAATTGATCTGAGCACTCGGTGTTCATTGTAGAGTTCGTTTGGAGCGCTTTATGCCCATTTCAATTATTGCTGAGGGTTTATAAGCTCTCCTATTGTTTTAATCGCTTTATAACTATCTGTGGTGCGTGAACGTTTTTTTTTT
Source organism: Luehdorfia chinensis (assembly GCA_019845155.1). NCBI lineage: Eukaryota > Metazoa > Arthropoda > Insecta > Lepidoptera > Papilionidae > Luehdorfia > Luehdorfia chinensis. The sequence goes on along the minus strand of JAHVAK010000014.1, from coordinate 2,227,532 downwards.
ATTGGATAAAATTACGAAGCTAAACGTTCACCTGATGGTGAGTGCAACCGTCTTCCCATAACAAATGCTGTATCACTAAGAAAATTTCTGTGTGACACCACGCTGCGCTTTAGTCCCATATGCCCAGTGATTACGCTAGCTCTCAGTGCGCTTCAAGCCGAAACACAGTAATGCTTGCACACTACTGCTTCACGGCAGAATAACTGGCCCTGCGGTGGTTTTTTTTTATTGTATAAAATGATGAAACGTGCAAAACGTTCACCTGATGGTAAGTGCAACGTCTGCCCATAACAAATGCTGGGGCTCAGGGTGATGGGCACAGTGTAGTGTCACCCAGAAAATTTCTGTGTGACACTACACTGTGCCCATCACCCTGAGACATAGGTTCTTAAGTCTCATATGCCCAGTGATTACGCTAGCTCACAGTGCCCTTCAAACCGAAACACAGTAATGCCTGCACACTACTGCTTCAAGGCAGAATAACTGGCACTGGAGTGGTACCTACCTAGACGGATTTCTGTACAGGAATCCTACCACCAGTAAAAAGTTCCGGGTGAATGAAGGATTCTCATTCTCATTATAAAAAATATACGCCCCACAGTAGGATTTCTCGTGTATCGTGAATGGGTTTGGGAAACACATTTCACTTGCACAACACAACCAGACCCGAAAACCAACGATTCGTGTTTTTTGCACTAATGTTGGCTCCGGCTGGGATTCGAATCCAGGACAAGTGGCGTAGAAGTCAGGTAGTTTTCCCTCTTCTTCTTCTTCTTCTTCTTTTCAGCCTATCACTAGTCCACTGCTGAACATAGGCCTCCCCCATAGATTGTCACAAAAGTTTGTAGCTCTCATTTTGAGGGGGGATTTGCCATAGTTGCCACGCTTGGCAGGCGGGTAGGCAACCGCAGTTTTTTTTTTTACAGATGTTCCAGAATGATACTGCTGCCCATCTTTTGGTTTTCATTTTCCTTCTGTCGACTTTTACGACACCCACGGGATGAGATGGGGTGGTTTTCCCTCTAGGTCACGCGATTGTCTAATTTCTAAATCAATATCTATTAGACACGGAAACAGTTATGGGCAAGCGTTGCACTTCCCATCGGGTGGACGACGTGCTCGTCTTGTCACTTCATCATCATCATCATTTCAGCCTATCACTAGTCCACTGCTGAACATAGGCCTCCTCCATAGACTGCCACAAAAGTTTGTAGCTCTCGTTCTGGAGGTGCTTTGCCATTGTTGCAGCATTGTCATCATCATCATCATCATTTCAGCCTATGACTGCTGAACATAGGCTTCCCCCATAGATTTCTACAAAAGTTTATAGCTCTCATTTTGGGAGGAATTTTGCCATAGTTGCCACGCTTGGCAGGCGGGTTGGCTACCGCATTTTATTTATTCAGATGTTCCAGAAAGATGCAGGAGCCCATCTCCGTCAATTTTATCAAATAAAAAAAGTAAAATAAAACCTGCGTAGGAGAATTCAGGTGCGTGCGGTCGTCATAGGTAGGCGAGAGTAGAATATATTATATATTACCCACTAAAATAAAACAACAAATTCAACTTGAAATAGAAGGAAATAGTTTTTTTTTATTATCAATAGTAAACAGTCAATAGAATACATCTCTTACGTACATATTACTTCAACTCCCCCGTAGCAACTTAACTGAATCGTCACTCCAAGCCAAAACAATTAAACAAACTTTCAATTATTGCAGAGAAACAATGTTAATTTTCTAAATCCTAATCTCAAATATCTTTATAAGATCGTTAATAGAATATTTACCAGCAAGCTTGCCGAGTTGCCAAGTTGTATCGCGAGGCTGATTCGCTGGCCAATGGTTTACTGGTGGTAGGATTCCTATGCAGGAATCCGTCTAGGTAGGTACAACCCCAGGCCAAGTTATTCTGCCGTGAAGCAGTAGTGTGCAAGCATTACTGTGTTTCGGTCTGAAGGGGGTTGCGTGCTAGTGTAATCTCTTTGCATGTGTAACTTAAGAACTGAAGTGTCTGAGTACGGGCGCAGTGTGGTGCCACACAGAGATGTTCTGGGTGACACAGCATTTGTTATGGACAGACGTTGCACTTACCATCAGGTGAACGTTTCGCTCGTCTCGTCACTTCAACAAATAAATAATATTAGTAATGACAAATTATGTTTTACCATGATATGTTATTGTCTGTCTTCTTAATATTTAACGCACCGCCTTATCAATGACATTTTTTTTTTATAAAGTGACGAAATTAAAAGTGACGGTGTGTGCAAACATTGCTGTCTTTCGGTTTGAAGGGCACTGAGAGCTAGCGTAATCACTGGGCATATGAGACTCGGGAGCCGATGTCTATGGGTGTTTTTTTATCGGATAAAGTGATGAAATTAGCAAAACGTTCACGTGGTAAGTGCAACGTCTGCCCATAACAAATGCTGTGTCACCCAGAAAATTTCTGTGTGATACCACACTATGCCGATCATCCTGAGATACATAAGTTCTTTAGTCTCATATGCCCAGTGATTACGCTAGCTCTCAGTGCCCTTCAAACCGAAACACAGCAATGCTTGCACACTACTGCTTCACGGCAGAATAACTGGCCTTGGGGTGGTACCTACCTAGACGGATTCCTGCATAGGAATCCTACCACCAGTATTATGTTTATCTCTACTTACCCCAGTAGTAAGGTTGACTAAGTAATAATGCCTTGAAGCATTAAGTCCGCTGTAAGTACCACTTTAATAAAAGTGTTACACATGAAAATCTGTCTTGATAATGCGTGGTTGGAGGCGAAACCCCTGTCGTATCCTCGAATTTGTTGCTAATATATATTTCCTAGAAGAGTTCTGCAGCGATACGGACGTTATCTCAGCAAATTAACGTTGTTTCTCTAATACACTTTGGATCACTGCCAATTAAGCCCGAGTCTTAAAGTATCTTAAACCAAAATTACACAGCATCTTAAAACCAAGGCCCTATTACAAAAACACAACTGAGAATGTTTTTTATTAATTGCTAAGCCTTAAATGATATTTAAAAAAAAAGCAGACACAAGATGGCGGATTTGTAGTTAACAATACACCCACAATTGACAAACATTCCTTTTATCAAAAATTAAACATCAGTTAATACGTCAATATTTCAAAGATGGCTACCAGTGTCATTGGCAGATAATAAAATATGTCTAATTGAGAATGTGAAATATGTCATATCTGATACATGAAAGTTTAATAACGATCTCCATTATTATCTACAACGATTTAGCATTAAATTTGATCAATTAAATTAATTGAAAAGTGAGTTATCGTTAAAAAAATTACTGGGAAAGGATTGCTATACAGTAATCTGTCTAGGTTGCACGCAGTGTCAGTTATTTGCAAGAAACAGTTGCCGCCAGCTTTACTGTATTTCTGTTTGAAGTGGCGCTGATGGGTAGTGGTGCACTGGGTGTGAGACTTAAGAACATCATATCTCAGCGTAACGAGCAAATTTTGGTGCCACACAGAGCTGTTCAGGGTGACACTTCATTTACAGTGGGTTGGTTTGCTTGTCGCGTCACTTTTTCCAATTGAAAAATAAATACGCTTCTATTCTATGCTTATCTTTACAGTTAATATTAATTAAGCTAATAACAATAATGATCAAACTTGTAAGTCTATTAGAAAAATTACCTCCTTTTTCCACCTCATCTATCTTTATAGTCGACTAAGGCTTTTTTTTACGACTTTGATCATATTGAAAAATAAACAAAACATTTTGACGTGATAACGTCTTATAAATTGACGAACACCGACAGCGCGCACGAAAAACTGTCCCGTTCCGCCTGAGCCTGAGCGTGCAAGCGAGAGCGCGACAAGCGATAGAGAGGCACGATCGGCCCAAGCGTTGGCTTGTGGCACATACGAGTATATCTCTATCTCTTCACGCGTGACGTCAGAGCTAGCAGTCAGAATATGTAGTTCTGCTACTACTACTGGCGGCGTTCCACGCCACGCGAGCTTCTTCGAGAACTTTTACTATAACCCCCGCCCTACCTCGACTGAAGCCATTATTTATAACAAATGTTGAATACGTGTTTTGTGTTTTTGTGTTTATATTCTACAATTTAATAAGACTGTTATTGATTTCATCCATAATGTTCAGTCTTATTCCATTTAGTTCACTTCAATTAACTGTTTTTCTTAAAACAGCGGCAAAAAAGGTAATTGATTCTTGCATTTTAAGAATAGTATGACATTCTATGACTATAACTAATTGGTCTTGATTATATTTATTTAAACATATTATTTTCATCAATATTTCTTTATGACGCTATCACGTAAAACTATCGTCCGTAAACCGAATTTACAGAAAACCAATTTTTTTAATGGAAAGAGTGACTAGTCCTAGAAATTGCTTGTGTCAGTAATTGCACCAGCTCGCTAAGAGCTTCAGACTGAAACAGTAATGTTTGCACACTACTGCTTCGCAGTAGATTAATTGACCCCGCGATATACCTATATAGACCGATTCCTGCAAAGGAATCCTACCACCAGTAAGAACTGACGTCGAGTTAGATTGCGCCTAAGGAATGAAGCATTAAGTACTGCGATATCAAATCCGCATGCCAAGAGTGGTGGTTACAGCAAACTTCCCAACTTGGAAGAGGCCCTATGTCAAACAGTGAACATATGAAAACAGTGTTTACAAGCCGATAATCTTGAACATGGAGTTTAGACAATTTTTGAAAATAGCTTAGACATTTAAAAATCGTTATCAATATTAAATCTTCTTTTCCAATAGCATTACATTCATTGACCCCAAATTCCATTAAAGCGTTTCGTACTATATAACCTAAACACAATATCTATAACAAGTAATAGTAAATCGAGATAAACTAACAAAGATTTTGTTAAACAACGATATCTTTATAAACTATATGAAATTCACTTTATTTTCTTTATTTATAATCACGTATTATGTTTATACTCATACATTAAACACGACAAAATGAATTCTGAATTTAAGAAGGTTATTAGCCGTGGTAGTTCAGGGGCTAGGCTCTCTCTTTAAATTTCATAGTAAGCGAGTGACCTGGGTTCGATTCCCGGTGCCAGCACCACTAATAATTGTTAATATGCAATTTTAAGTGCTGATTTACCACGTGCTCGGCGGTGAAGGAAAACATCGTGAGGAAACCTTGCATGTCTGAGAAATAAAAAATATTTCGAAGACATGTGCAGTCCGCCAACCCGCATTGGAGCAGCGTGGCGGGTTCTTCCCAGCTCCAAAACCCTCTCAGAAATGAGAGGAGGCCATTTATAGGCTGAAACTTTACTTTTTTTTCTTTTTATTAGCGTTGGGAGCGAAACAAACTTTTTGGGTAAAGCTATTTTGTTGATGTGCTACTACGATTTCTCGATTTATTTCGAGTTTGGCAAATATAATGTAAATTAAACCAAAAAATTGCTTTGTAACGTAAAAGTTTATTTTACATTATCAGTAAATTTCATATAGTTATATTATATATATCATAGAGTTTAGAGTAACAATAAGAGTAACAGTATTCGAAGAATTATCTAACCTGAAAATAATTGATTCTTATAGAGATATATCTATCTTCAAAACTTTAGACGAAAAACGATTCTAAATCTATAGATTTAAAGCACTATCTGAGATGGCACATTAGTTATGTTGTGGTCTAACTATCATATACGAGTATATAATAAGATCGAATTTGTGAAGAGAAATAAGATTTATTGCTTTAAGGAAATTTGTTAAAAAATTTAATGACTTGAGGTTCCATTTCAGATATGTTCAGTTATCAGTACATCGTTTTGAAAATAATACAATTTCTGTACATATAAAAATTATAACTTGTTTTATTCTTAATTAATAGAATTAACTTTTTATCAATAACGCATATGTAGTTGGAGTAGGTGGAAACGTCAGTCATGTACTGAAGGACAGAAATTTAGAAATTGTGAAGTAAACCTAAAAATTGTGAGACTAGTGAAAGTAACGTCTCGGATTTGAAGTGAGTATCTAGTTTGTTCTCGATGCGTCTAATACGAATATTCTAATTTTGAAGGACTATAATATCCCAATTGGAGGTAAACAGTATGGCTGATTGATGTTCATGATTCGTTATATGGGTTAATTGTTTTAATACATCTCTATCCACTCCAACACTTTGTATACTTCTGCGAAAGAAGTAATTAATTCGTTCTTTTAAAGAACATGTATCATTTTATCAAAATAATAATTACAGATAATAATTATTATTAATAATATTTAAAGATAAGGAAGACGAGAGGAATCTAAATTTTCGCTAAAATGTACTTTAAATTTTGTTTCAGTGTTACATACATTACAAGTTAAATAGTATTGCTTGAACGCGTAGGTACTAAGGTTTTAGATAGTGAAATAGTTTTGAAGAAGTGTTAAGTTACGTAATTTAGTATCGCTACTTCCGTAATATTTGGCTTTTTATACTTAAAACTTACTTAGTTTAGAGAACATGTTACAGAAAATGTACAGTTCCGGTTTTACGTGAAACGTCTAATCAATTTCGAAACTCAAAGAAGTTTTTAACTTTTGTTTTGTTATAGCAGTATCATGCCTGCTTATATGAGGCAACGCCAGCAACATCCAAAATAAAAAATGACTATGATACAGTTCGTAATTTGTATGATTTAATTCTCTACTACTTTATACTTCATACTGAATAATTATGTCATATAGATAAACATTCGGACGTTCCATATAAAACCCGATTTACACACCTCCTGCAACATACCTATATAAAATATAATTAATTATCAGATTTAATTAATTAGATTTAAAGGCATGCTTTGCTTGAATTCGTTAAATATTGGAATGCAGTTCCTTATAACTTCACTTACAATTTAATATTTTAATTAGTAAATACGTGAAGGAAGTTATATTTTCATTAAATTCTAGATTTTAACGTATATTATTATCAAGTCGAAAGAGCACAAGTGATTTAATAGCGATAATTCGCGCATAGAGTTTATTATTTAAAAAATTAGAAGATATTTATAAAACTTAATTCTACGAATTTTATCGCGATAATTTTACAATTTATTTCCCAACGTTCCGAGCGTTTTCGTAGCATTCAAGCGATAAAATCCTGTTAAATTTAGTTTTATAAATATTTTAATAAATAGAGTAGTCGAGTCAATACAACGTGCATCGAATCTTGAGTAAAATCTAAATAGTTTTAAAGATCAGAGTGATATTAAATAAAATAGCCTATCTAACACAGAATGCTCTCAAATTTAGTTTGGAATTGCTTATTGGTATGTCTAGGCATACGTATCGAAGAACTTTTGAAAGATCACGAAAGGTTAGAGGTAAGTATAGAGTAGGTAAGGAAAGGTCACGTTAAAAGTACCCGCAACCGACGTGCGTGTATGAAAACGGTAATGAAAGTAGAAGCGAAAGATGTGTGACAGGATCGTAGCATGTGGAAAAAAGTGGCCTCTGCCTACCCCTAAGGGAAAGAGGCGTGACTGTATGTATGTATGTTATTTGTATGTATCTCTTAATCACTGATCTATTCCTCATAAAACCTTTATGTTCTACATTACTTACGTACGTTAATTTATATTGAGTCTTACTATTTTGCATGTGGTTTCAATTTTGATTTTGACGACGTTAAGAGATTATGAGAGTTTGTTTTTTTTTCTAGTTTTCATGTTATTATATCACATAATACATTTGGTACAATATTGTAATATGCGTTTACAAAAATATTAATTACTGTGGTGACGAAATGTTCTGGTGGCCGACCACGTCGACAACTTCTGAATATTGTCCAAAGCTACCAACTTCGCAAGAGACGTTCGAACTAGCAACTGTACGCGCTAACACGTAGGATGCAGTGTTATTAACACGGGGGCAATCACAACACAACCAGACCCGAAAACCAACAATATATGTTTTACCACAAACGTTCTCTGTCCCTCTGTCTATTTGTTACGTTTTCACAGTTCAACCGCAGAACCGATCCTGAGCAAATTTGGCACGAATATAGTTTGCATCATGGAGACGGAGATAGGATGCTTATTTCCGGAAAATCGAAACAGGTCACACGGGATATTTAAAAAACTAATATTTACGCAGTCGAAGTCGCGAGCATCAGTGAGTAAAAAGTAAAGTAAATTAAAAGCCTATAAACGGCGAGTAAGGAATTAAACTGCACTGTGCACCCAACAGCGCATGGTGGATATGGGCTCACCACCTATCACACCAAGTGCATTATATTGTTTTGGTAAAACGTGGATTGTGGCAGTCATCTGCTTTTGCAGTGAGTGCCCAGTCTCTGACTACCCCTTATGGGATACAGTCGTGATCTTATGTATGTATGTATGTATGTATAAATGTCCCACTGCTGAGCACAGTCCTCCTCTCATTTCTGAGAGGGTTTTGGAGCCGGGAATAGTCCGCCACGCTGCTCCAATGCGGGTTGGCGGACTGCACATCTCCTCGAAATATTTCTTTTCCTCGGATATGCAGGCTTTCTCACGATGTTTTCCTTCACCGCTGAGCACGTGGTAAATAAGCACATAAAATTTTAGAACAATTTTGGGCCGGGTGCTCGACGGTGCCTTCAATACGCGAGTAACCTGGGTTCGATTCCCGGTGCCGGCACCAATAAAATTCTTAATTGCAATTTTAAGTGCTGACTTACCACGTGCTCGGCGGTGAAGGAAAACAATAAAAAATATTTCGAAGACATGTGCAGTCCGCCAAGCAGCGTGGCGGATTCTTCCTAGCTCCAAAACCCTCTCAGAAATGAGAGGAGGCCTGTGCTCAGCAGTGGGACATTTATAGGCTGAAACATTACTTTACTTTACTTTTTTTTAATGAAGCAGTTCGATGAATGAAGGAATTTAAAACTATAAACAGAAATGTTTCCCAAAGCTCAATTCACTTACAACTTCAGGTCCCGAGCTCCCGAGCCTTCACAAACTTTAATTAAGACTGCTTATTAAGTTTACGATCACACAGCAATTCGTAAGAGCATAGCGGAATGATCCCTTTTGATCCCTACGTGTAGTATTTTAAAGTCGAGTTTGGTTCACCGCGTCCTTTGAGGCGAAGACGAACGTCGGCCACGTCGTTTTGCTTTCTTTGGTGCAGCTTCTTCAGTCACCTAAACGAAGAGTGACAGAATACGAACATCAAATGGTGGGAACAAAATGAAACGGATGAAAAGTATTTAAGACATTATCATTTATTTATTTATAAAAGAAATGGAAAAAAGGAAAAAAATACACTAAGAGTGAGCAATGAGCGGTCTTATTGCTGACAGCATTATCTTCCAGACAAGAGCGTCGACTTACTGGTGGTAGGATTCCTATGCAGGAATCCGTCTAGGTAGGTACCACCCCAGGGCCAGTTATTCTGCCGTGAAGCAGTAGTGTGCAAGCATTACTGTGTTTCGGTTTGAAGGGCACTGTGAGCTAGCGTAATCACTGGGCATTTGAGACTTAAGAACTGATGTCTCAGGGTGACGAGCGCAGTGTGGTGTCACACAGAAATATTCTGGGTGACACAGCATTTGCTGTGGGCGGACGTTGCACTTACCATCAGGTGAACGTTTTGCTCGTTTCGTCACTTTATACAATAAAAAAAAAAAAAACGTGGTAAACAAATAAATAAAATAGATTGCATAAAGAACAAAATACGTATACACATACGTTCATACATACATACAAGTTTATATATACATATTTATATTGACACGGAGATAATTCTACTGTGCGTGTGTATGTCACTGAACTCCTCCTAAACGTCTGGAGCGATGTTGATGAATTTTTTGTGCGTGGTTGTGTGGTTCCCTGGATGGTTTAGATTTCAGAATTGGACCCGGTAGGTTGCGCTGCGATTGGGTTCTCGGAAAATGACAAAAGTCACTCAGTGTATAGTTTATCGATGCTAAGCAGATGCTAAGCAGGCAAGTCAACGTACGGGCAGGACAACGTCTGTCGGGTCCGCTGGTATATAATTGGATAGAGGCTAGTGCGAACACTAAATAACTGTTTAAAGAGACAGATAATGATTAAAGACGAAGAATAATTCTTAAAGACTGGAAGTGATGGTGCACGCCTTTACCTAATCCCTGGGCAAATGAGACTAACGAACTGGTGTCTTAGAGTGACGGGCGCATTGTGGTGTCACTCAGAAATGCACCAAATGACATCATTTCTAAAGGTAAAGGAAAACGTTGTGAGGAAACCTGCATGTCTACAAAATAATTCGAGCACTCCCGAAGTCTACGCCGATATATGGATTTCTATGCAGGAATCCGTCTAGGTAGGTACCACCCCAGGGCCAGTTATTCAAGCAGTAGTGTGCCAACATTACTGTGTTTCGGTTCGAAGGGCACTGAGAGCTAGCGTATCACTGGGCATATGAGACTTAGAACTTATGTCTAGGGCGACGTGCGCAGTGTGGTGTCACACAGAAATATTCTGAGTGACACAGCATTTGTTGTGGGCGGACGGTGCACTTACCATCAGGTGAACGTTTTGCTCGTTTCGTCACTTTATACAATAAAAAAAAATATTTCGAGCACGCTCGAACTCTACGCCGATATATAGACCGATAGGTGTCCGGCAGAGTAGAATAGCACCTACCTCTTTCCTACCGAGGTGTCGTAAGAGGCGACTAAGCTATTGTACGGACAGCCTTTATTCGTGCAGCATAACCATAATACGCAATGCTGTATCTATAGTGCTCGAGGGAACGCAATGAGTAGTAAGATTTTTTTAAACTTGCCTAAAAGGCGGCGACGAGGTTCGCCAACTGTCACGTCTATTTTCCCTACGAGTGTGAAGGGTTCGCTGCTTGTGTGGCCTCTGCCTACCCCTTGCGTGATTGGAAGGCGTCATTGTATGTATGTATTTCGAAGTCTACCAAGCCACACAGATGCACAATAGCTGGACTCTTTCCGTCTCCAAAACCCTCGCAAAATAAGTGAAGATCAGCAGTGGGAATATTTATCGCCTATTGAAATTTATTAATAACTAGCTTTGCCCCGCGGTTTCAACCTCGTAAAAAAGCCAACCTCGATCAATGCTTATATATATATACTTCCCTATTTCAATCGTGTTTTGGGGTTTTCATTCTTTGCACAGAACTCTAATTATTTTTCTAAAATTAAAGTAGCCTAAGTTACCCGCTATAGTATCGCCTACCTGTCAGTGAAAGTCCCGTCTAAATCGATTCAGCCGTTTCGGAGAATAGCCTGAACAAAGAGACAGACAGACAGACAAAAATTTTAACAATTGTTTTTTCTTATCATCATCATCATCATCATCATTTCAGCCTATCACTAGTCCACTGCTGAACACAGGCCTCCTCCATAGAATACTACAAAAGTGTGTAGCTCTCATTTTGAGGGGAATATTGCCATAGTTGCCACGCTTGGCAGGCGGGTTGGTAACCGCTTTTTCTTATAAGTACCGTATACTTTCATAAGCTTTCGAGTAAAAAGCTGTTATTACAAACAAACACTTCCAATTTTATTTATTTGTATAGATAATCATATTAATCATACCGTGGCTGTAAGACGTGCGGGTGGAGAAGGAACTTCTTCACTAGTACTGGCCTAGTTTAGAACACGACGCCTGCGCCTCAGTATTCCTTTAAAAATGTAAAATTTGTTTATGCACACCAATTTACTGACTTAAATTACGTTAAAAAAAATTACGTTAAAAGAATACTACCACTCCAGTCTCATCCAATGGATCTCGTAAAAGGCGAGTAAGGAATTAAACTGCACTGTGCACCCAACAGCGCATGATGGCGATGGGCTCACCACCTCATTTAAATGAAACTAAATGTTGTAACTAATGTTGAAACTAATGTTGAAACCCGCGTAAAAGAACACATAAGCTGACGTGAAGCATCGTCGTTCTAGGAAGTCTGCAGTCTGTGACCATGTTCTGGATCATCCCAACCATTACATCAGATTTGATAAACCACAGATCCTTGCAAAAGAACACCGAATTCCTACCAAGGATGATTCGCGAGGCTATTGAAATCAAAAAACATCCTAATTTCAATAGAGAAGATGGTTGGGTATTACCACCAGGCTTGGGATCCAATAATAAATAAAATTAAATCAAAAACCAAGCATACCACTGCAAGACTTCAAGACACAGTTAGCTCTTTCTGCGTAGATCGAACCAAAAATAATAATTAAAAGCTGAAGGTACCCCGGGTTAACTATGACATCAGGACATCTGTCACCTCAGTCCCCCCGTGACCATGGGTGCTGTAAAGCACTCGAAACGTCGGGTTATAAATAGTAAAAGTTAAACGCGATAAAATCCGTAAAATTAGTTTCATTTAAATGAGTAGTGTTCTCGTAAATATAAGAAATCATTATGGACTCACCACTTATCACACCAAGTGCATTATATTGTTTTGGATTGTGGCAGTCATCTGTTTTTGCAGTGAGTGCCCAGTCTCTGACTACCCCTTATAGGGATACAGTTGTGATCTTATGTATGTATGTATGTAAACGTTACACTTACTATCAGGTGAAAGTTTTGCTCGTTCCGTCAACTTTTATGATATAAAAAAAAATCTTTCTGGAGCATCTGAATAAATAAACTGCTGTTTCCAACCCTCCTGCTTAGCGTGGCAACTATAGCGAAATTCCCTCTAGGGCTGCAAAGTTTTGTGGCAATAGGCGAGGCCTACATTCAGCAAACGACTGTACTGAAATGATAATGGCTTGCACATCACCTGCGTATGTTCCGAGGCGGCGGCGGCGGCGGCTGGCGGGCGCGGGGCGGTGCGGGGGACGCGGGGGGCGCCGGGGGCGCGGGCGCGGGCGGCGGGGACGAGGATCACAACACTGTGTCCAGTGTCTCGAGGGACTGCAGCAGCGCCGGGTCGCGCGTACACCAACGCGCCAGCTCGTCCGGAGTAACGACACCATCCGCATTTGTATCCATTAGCTAGACGCAAAGCATTTTCATCGATAAGTGAGAGTGATGAAATACAGAATAAGACAGAAGTTTCATTTTTATTACGTAAAGTGATGAAACGAGCAAAACGTTCACCTGATGGTAAGTGCAACTGCCCATAACAAATGCTACGTCACCCAGAAAATTTCTATGTGACACCACACTGTGCCATAATATCTTAAGTCTCATATGCCCAGTGATTACGCTAGCTCATAGTGCCCTTAAAACCTGCTTGACGGCAGAATAACTGGCCCTGGAGTGATACCTACCCAGACGAATTCCTGCGTAGGAATCATTATATTACAATATAGTCTTGTAATTTTCTCTGCAACTGTCGTGCATTCTTCACTCGGAACTACAACAGACTATGTAGGTCGTTACACGCGTATAGACTTTATGTTTTCTACATGAAAACTATATTAAACAGTAGTTGTAACCTTTCTTCAATAACAGGGGGCAAAGGAGTAAGCGATTTACCTGATGGGTAATGATCACCGCCGCCCGTGAACATCCGCATCCCGGGCACGATGTCGGCCTTTTAGAAAGGAATAGGCTCTTTTCTTGAAGGTCCCTAAGTGGTATCAGTTCGACAGTAAATTTATACTCGTGGTAGGAATCCTATGCAGGAATCCGTCTAGGTAGGTACCAACCCAGGACCAGTTATTCTGCCGTGAAGCAGGTAGTGTGCAAACATTACTGTGTTTCGGTTTGAAGGGCACTAAGAGCCAGCGTAATCACTGGGCATATGAGACTTAAGAACTGATGTCTCAGGGTGACGGGCGCAGTGTGGTGTCACACAGTGCACAGTTTCTGGGTGACACAGCATTTGTTATGGGCAGACGTTACACTTACCATCAGGTTTTGCTCGTTCCGTCACTTTTATATCAAAAAGAAAAATCCTTGAAAATCATACTGTGGTGGAATGCCAACCATAAAGATAAATTTTAAATTATGCCGCGAGGTGCGATAGTGATATTTTTATTGCACGAAATGATGAGATGAGCAAAACCTTCACCTGATGGTAAGTGCAACGTCTGCCGATAAAAATGCAGTGCCACTTAGAAAATTTCTGTGACACCACACTGCGCCCATCACCCTGAGACATGTTAAATTGATGTGATATTGTGTGATCTTCGGCAGCTGGAATTAGTCTAAAAAATTCCACGGGGCAGTCCCCGTGGTAAATGCGATGAGAAATTTTGTACCTTGTTTAAGTAAAGAAACTCACATGAAAAATCTTGTCTACATGATCCTTGGCAGAAGCCGGGTTTACAGGTGGCACCGCCGCTCGTCCCAGAAGTTCATATACTGCTTGCACAACAGCTAGCATCTCCGTCCTTGAGATCCGGCCATCACCGTCAACGTCGTAAAGAGCGAAGACCCAGGCGAGTTTCTCCTGAACTGACCCACGCGCTACCCGTGACAGAGTCTCGAGAAACTCCTGTGAAATACGTGTGAATTAAAGCGGGCAGCGATATAAAATACCCCATCACAGAGCCTGATAATAAATAAAATTGTAAGAATTGTTCAGAATATAAGAAATTATATACTAACCATATTTATTATTCTATTAATTATATAGTTAACAAGACTAGGAGTAATTTCATAAAATATTGGGAGTCAGTAGCTGAAATAGCTTTAAAGGGGTGGTAGGATTCCTATGCAGGAATCCGTCTAGGTAGGTACCACCCTAGGGCCAGTTATTCTGCCGTGAAGCAGTAGTGTGCAAGCATTACTGTGTTTCGGTTTGAAGGGCACTGAGAGCTAGCGTAATCACTGGGCATATAAGACTAAAGAACTTATGTTTAAGGGTGACGGGCGCAGTGTGGTGCTACACAGAAATCATCTGTAATGGACAGACGTTGCACTTACCATCAGGTGAACGTTTTGCTCGTCTCGTCACTTCATCATATAAAAAAAACCCTATATAAAACTTCAGTTACAAAAAAAGTCAGCACAATGCATGGTTCAAAAAATACGTAAATAAAGAAGAATCAATTTGAACATGAAGGAACAATTATCAGATTAAAACAATTATTTCAAATTGGCATTCCAGAAACTGTGATGCAAACTATACGTACATAAATAGAAAGAAAGAAAGAAAACATTTATTTCGGAAATACGCCACAGACACAAATACATATATAGGCAATATAAGTTAGACACTAGGCATACAAGTAAACAATCTGTTTACAGACAAACAGAAAGAAACATTAAACAGCATCACAAAACTGAACATTTAACAAAACGCGTGTACAAAAATATTGTCACGTGTGTCGTGGCGCATTGAGCAAACGGGTCTCACTCAGCTCAGTGCCGCAGTCGAGACTACAGCGCTGGTTTTAAAATACATACATAAGATCACGACTATATCCCATAAGGGGTAGTCATGGACTGGGCACTCACTGCAAAAACGGATGACTGCCACAATCCACGTTCCACGAAAACAATATAATGCACTTGGTGTGATAGGTGGTGAGCCCATCGCCACCATGCGCTGTTGGGTGCACACTGCAGTTTAACTCCTTACTCACCTTTTACGAGACCCATTGGATGAGATGGAGTGGTAGTATTCTTTTAACGAGCCGCCACCACACGGCTCAAATACATACATACAATAAATACATACAGTCACGCCTCTTTCTCATTGGGGTAGGCAGAGACCACATCTTTCCACTTGCTACGATCCTGACACACATCTTTCGCTTCTTCTACTTTCATTAGCGTTTTCATACACGCTCGTCGGTTGCGGGTACTTTTAACGTGACCTTTCCGCAAAAGTTCACCGTTCACAATATGTACAACATCTAAATATCGCTAGAAGGAGGAGACGTCCTCCACAGATCAGACCACCCGATTTGGCGGGTAGCTTCCCTTTTCCTTGGTAACATCAACCGTCAAAATGGTGATCCCGGTATAATAATTGCAGGCAGCTTCTCCGAGCCACGGCGACTACGTCATCGGCAGCCACCGCAGTCACAGCACCAGACTACTGTCGGCACAACACGTGCTTCCTAGTCTCCTAGCCACTGAGGGTCATCAACAGCGGCCACTATCCTCAGGCTGACTCCTGCGGCATCAACACTCGCTCCGTACGTCACGAACTCGACACTGAAGACCTGGACCACAGCCTCACCGCATCGCCCGACTGCACAACATTGCCGGACGACTCAACATCTCCACACTCGCTACGTCTTCAAGTCTCAGCGGGGAGGGTGATGTAGCGACATCTATATCGCCACTTGAGAAGCTAAAGAAATAATGGTACATTCCATAATCGCGCTATGACAGTTTTTGAGATGCGAACTATATATGCAACATCGTGATATTAACAAAAGGAGGAGACATCCCCCCAAGATCAGACCACCCGATATGGCGGATCCTTTTCCTTGGAAATGTCATCCGCCAAACCAGAATTCGCCGTGTGGTGGCGGCTTAAGAGAATCTACCACCCCATCTCATCCCGTGGGTGTCGTAAAAGTCGACAGAGGGAAAATGAAAACCAAAAGATGGGCAGCAGCATCATTCTGGAACATCTGAAAAAAATAAACTGCGGTTGCCAACCCGCCTGCCAAGCGTGGCAACTATGGCAAATCCCCCCCAAAATGAGAGCTACAAACTTTTGTGGCAATCTATGGGGGAGGCCTATGTTCAGCAGTGGACTAGTGATAGGCTGAAAAGAAGAAGAAGAAACCAGAATTAACACATCCCAGGTAACAGAAGGTTTACATACCTCAAAATTCAGTTTCCCGCCCTGCTTATGCGTAACCGTATTGAACACGAAATGCGCGTACTGTGTTGCATCTGTACACAAATGTATGATAAATCCTTAAAAGATCGATAATGCGGAGGATTGAATCTGCACAGGTAGGTCAAGCAGTAGTGTGGAAACATTACTGTGTACATATATTTATTATTTATTGAACCTAACAATAAGTAAAGGAACAAAAGAAAAGTAAAGTTTCAGCCTATAAATGTCCCACTACTGAGCACAGGCCTCCTCTCATTTCTGAGAGGGTTTTGGAGCTAGGAAGAATCCGCCACGCTGCTCCAATGCGTGTTGGCGGACTTCACATGTCTTCGAAATATTTTTAATTTCTCAGACATGCCGGTTTCCTCACGATGTTCTCCTTCACCGCCGAGCACGTGGTAAGACAGCACGAACCCAGGTCACTCGCGTACTATGAAATTTGAAGCGAGCGCCTAGCCCCTGAGCTACCACGGCTCCTACAAGGAACAAAAGGCGGGCTTAATGCTAAAAGCGTTCTCTGCCAGTCAACCTTAGGGCAGTGAGTAAACAGCGAAGGCGGTTACTAAAAAGAATAGAATATTATTAAATGAATAAATAAAAATCCTATGCAGGAATCCGTATAGGTAGGTACCACCCCAGGGTCAGTTATTCTGCAGTGAAGCAGTAGTGTGCAAACATTACTGTGTTTCGGTTTGAAGGGCACTGTGAGCTAGCGTAATCACTGGGCATTTGAGACTTAAGAACTGATGTCTCAGGGTGACAGGCGCAGTGTGGTTCACACAGAAATATTCTGGGTGACACAGCATTTGTTGTGGGCGGACGTTGCACTTACCATCAGGTGAAAGTTTTGCTCGTTTCATCTGTTTATACATTAAAAAAAAACGTATATACAGTCACATACATATAAACTCAAGTTAAATTTCGAGACTTCAGAGTAAAGCTTATTGCACAACCAATAAATAATACTAAATTCTTAAACTGTATGGTTATTAATAAGATCACAACTTGATTATGCTGTAGTTATTTGGAGTCCGTACTATAGTATATATAAAGACAAAATCGTATCCGTACAAAAAAAAAATACGCAATATGAATCACAAATGCAAACGCACGAAATTATCTTACAATCAACGACTACGTAAATATAACTTGCATACATTAGAATCTAGACGTCAACAACAACAAGCGATGCTCCTGTATGACATATGTCATAACAATTACGATTGTGATGATATAGTCAAAAGTTAATCATATAATGTACCGACTAGAAGTGCCCTGGATGCCGTGTCAACTCTACATTTGCTACGAAGATTCCTGGTGGTAGGATTCCTATGCAGGAATCCGTCTAGGTAGGTACCACCGTAGGGTTTTTTTTAGTATAATGATGTTCTTCAAGCCGATTTCGACCACGGCGACAACTTCCGACTACAGTCGAGAGCCATCAACTGCGCAGGAGATATTATAGTGCCACAAGTGTACGCGCATACACAGAGGCACTCACTCGTCCCAACCTACCTGCGCCCGATGTAACGCTGATGCGATAAGATCGGAGGTAGGCTAGGATGCAGTGTCGGAAACACGGGGACAATCACAACACAACCAGACCCGAAAACCAACAATTTATGTTTTAGCACAAATGTTGGCTCCGGCTGGGATTCGAACCCAGGACCCGCGGCTTAGAAGTCAGGTACTCTGACCACTAGGCCACGCGGTCGTCAAGTAGTAGTATAATATATATAGTGTAAACTGTTTGATGATCCTAATAAATTAAAAAAATGGCGATAGCTTATTTTATAAATATTATTGTTTAGATTTAAATTGAAATAATTATATAGGTCTCCGGCAGAGTAGAATAGCGCTTTTACTGGTGGTAGGATTGCTATGCAGGAATCCGTCCAGGTAGGTACAACCCCAGTGCCAGTTATTCTGTCGTGAAGCAGGAGTGAGCAAACATTACTGTGTTTCGGTTCGAAGGGCTAGCGTAATCACTAATCAAATAAAACTTAAGAACTAATGTCTCTGGGTCACAAGCGCAGTGTGGTGACACACTAATAGTACTAGTGGCAAACGTTGCACTCACCATCAGGTGAACGTTTTGCTCGTTTTGTCACTTTATAAAATAAAAAAGCGCCTACCGTGGTGTTGTTAGAACGACCATGCTATTGTCGGAGAAGCTTTTTTTCGTGTAGGATTACGCCATAATATGCAATGCTGTTACTTTACTGTGCGTGGGAACGGAACCGGGAGAAATAAATTTATGACTTGTATCAAAATGGCGTCGACTAGGTTTGACTCGTATCAGAACGGCGGCGATTTGGTTTCGCTCGTTTTACTAGTTTCGTAACGTCTCGTTTTCCGCGAGACCGAGAAGTGGGCTACGTGAGTGGCCTCTACCTTCCTTTAGATGGGAAAAATGCGTGACTGTATGTATGTATAAATTTAAAATAAATTAAGACTAGGCGCTCGCTTTAATTTTCATAGTACGCGAGTGACCTGTGTTCGATTCCCGGTGCCGGCACCACTTGTTAGTTGCAATTTTAAGTACTGATTTACCTCGTGCTCGCGGTGAAGGAAAACATCCTGAAACTTGCATGTCTAAGAAATAAAAAATATTTCGAAGACATGTGCAGTCCGCCAACCCGCATTGGAGCAGCGTGGCGAATTCTTCCTAGCTCCAAAACCATCTCAGAAATGAGAGGAGGCCTGTGCTCAGCAGTGGCACATTTATAGGCTGAAACTTTACTTTACTTTACTTTTACTATAAACATTTAGCGCCGGCGTTGTCAACAGAATTTATGTAATTGTAATTGGATCACACAATCGATTTTAAAAAGATTTCACAGCACGCGATTGTTTTCCGCCTAACTGTAATAAATACTTAACTAGGTTTCATATACAGAAACCCAACGTTATTTTTCATGCATACAATCGCATCTTTTTTCCATATAAGGGGTAGGCAGAGACCTTCTTCTTCTTTCGGTGGAGAGACGGGCCAAGCGGCTAATCGATGATCCTGACTTGGTTACTACCAATTTGTCCAGTCTCGAACACAGGCGTCGGGTGGCCAGTCTCTCGGTGTTCTACAGGTTACTTTTTGGAGAGTGTGCGAAGGAATTACATGAGTTAATTCCCCCTTCCCCTTTCCATCATCGTACAACAAGACAAACGGCGGGTTTCCATCCTTTTGTTGTGGACATACCCTGCATTCGGACGAAGCGTTTTGCTTCGTCGTTCATAATGCGTACAGCAAAGGACTGGAATAATTTGCCTGCAACAGTCTTTCCGTTCGATTACAATGTGGGTGTCTTCAAGAGAAGAGTGAATAGGCTTTTTCTAAGCTAGTGTGCCTACCAACAAAGACTACATCGCCACTTACCATCAGGTGGGATTGTAGTTAAACGCTAGCTAATAATGTTAAAAAAAAGGCAGAGACCACACACGTTGCCAACTTGGCACGAGTCAAAAAATTCTTACTCCCCATTGCGTTCCCACATTCCCTGTTATTCTGCTGTCGTCTCTTACATCACCGTAGTACCGACACCTCGGTAGGAAAGAACTAGGTGCTATGCTACTCTGATAGAGTGACGAAACGAGCAAAACGTTCACCTGTTGGTAAGAGCAACGTCTGCCCATAACTAATGATGTGCCACCACTCTACGCCCGTCAAGCTGAGACACCAATTCTTAAGTCTCAAAAGCCCAGTGATTACGCTAGCTCTCGGTGCCCTTCAAACTGAAATGCAGTAACGTTTGCACACTACTGCTTCACGGCAGAATAACCGCCCCTGGGGTGGTACCTACCTAGACGGATTCCTGCATAGAAATCCCACTACCAGCTATAAATATCCGCATGGTTACTTACCTCCGAGAGGGAAGAACTGGGAAAATATATTCTTGAAGGACTCCTCATCCACCATTCCCGTTGGGCACTCCTGTTGATCAACAACAAATTTAGTTTGTAATCTGTAATAATTGAGGGATCATATTCATTGAAAAATAAAACTTATTAATTATTTATCGCGGGCATCGATACTTATTATATTATAAATACTTTCCATGCTTACATCAATATCAGTGTAATCATATGAGAATAGAATAGAATAGATATATTTTTTATTCGTCGTCGTCGTTTCAGCCTATCAATAGTCCACTGCTGAACATAGGCCTCCCCCATAGATTGCCACAAAAGTTTGTAGCTCTCGTTTTGGGGGAATTTTGCCATAGTTGCCACGCTTGGCAGACGGGTTGGCAACCGCAGTTTATTTATTCAGATGTTCCAGCAAGATGCTGCTGCCCATCTCCTGGTTTTCATGATCCCTCTGTCGACTTTTACGACACCCACGGGAAGAGATGGGGTGGTAGATTCTCTTATGCCGCTACCACACGGCATTTTTTATTCAATATAGATCATTCACATAATACTTATTGAACGTCTTTTTTTTTAAACAACACTGGTTCGCAAAGAAATGCCTCTGTCCTGGGAAGAACCAGTAAGAAACCCAGCGGAATTTTTTTTTTCAGTCATTTTAAATTTACAATTACAGCAGTTTTATAAAGATGTAGAAATAGCTTGGCAGCGATCACCTCATTCCCAGGGGTTATCATCGTCCATGTATTCCTTAATATTATAATAACCCTTCTTAAAAAGTCTTT
This sequence comes from Luehdorfia chinensis, assembly GCA_019845155.1. NCBI lineage: Eukaryota > Metazoa > Arthropoda > Insecta > Lepidoptera > Papilionidae > Luehdorfia > Luehdorfia chinensis. The sequence goes on along the minus strand of JAHVAK010000014.1, from coordinate 2,206,147 downwards.
GTTTAACACATAGTTTGAACTTTTTTATTGAAAGACTTTGTGCACTTTCTGGTATTTTGTTGTAAAAACGTATACATTGCCCCATAAAAGAGTTACTGACTCTGTGAAGTCGGGTAACTGGCATAATTAATTTGTGCTTGTTCCTGGTATTCACATTATGAACATCCCTTTTTTTTTTAAATGATTAATATTCTTATGTACATAGATATACATATTGAGAGGCCAAGGTTAAGATATTAATTTCTTTAAATTTATTTCTAAGAGACACTAGAGCCAAGATTATAAATAGATCTTATGGCCCTCTTTTGCAAAACAAAAATTTCCCCTAGCAAAATACCACAAGACATTACGCTGTGAAAATAATGAGACTTAATAACAGATGCCTCGGGGTAACGGGCGCAGTGTGGTGCCACTTAGAAACGTTCCGGATCAAACATTTGTTATGGGCAGACGTTGCACATACCATCAGGTGAACGTTTTACCCGTCCCGTCAGTTTGAGCAATAAAAAGAACATCATGATTAGTTCAGTCTTTCTTAAGTAAACTACTTTTATCTATGAAAATACCCTCCACGAGTGAGCTCGGCGGTTGACAGTCGTAGAGTCAATATCACTTGATAATGCCTCGTTTTGAGGTGAAACACGTGTCGTGTTCTCGACTTCAGTCGTGTGAATTGCCTAGTGATAGTGTTGTAGTGGTGGAGGGTATCTGGTGGCGGCTCCCGATCGCGGTATTGGTTTGCTTGTGCACGCTGTTGAGGGAGGGCGGGCGGTGCTCTTCAAAACTAGGTAATACACACCATTTTACATTTTCAATGCGGATCTTAGCAAACTAACTTTCTCTCCTTTACTATAATGGATTTCCGCAAAGTAACGCCTGATTCTATTAACTGTTTTACAGTAGTAAGATAAGATTCTCACCTGCTTGAAGCCCCGATACATAAGTTTGATCTCGTGGGAGGTGAACCGAGAGGCGCGCGCTAGTGCAGCGGGCGGCTCGGGCCGATACCGCACCGGCAGGGTCGTAATCTCTTCACAGTCCTCTTCTGTGAAACAAAAAGGTACATCATTACTGGTACTGGTGGTAGGTTTCCTATGCAGGGGTCCGTATAGGTAGTTACCACCCCTGGGCCAGTTATTCTGCCGTGAAGTAGTAGTGTGTTTCGGTTTACGGGCACTGAGAGCTAGCTTAATCACTGGGCATATGCGACTTAAGAACTCATATCGTAGGGTGAAGGCCGCAGTGTGTCACACAGAAATGTTCTGGGTGACACAGCATTTGTTACGGGCAGACGTTGCACTTACCATCAGGTGAACGGTTTGCTCGTTTCGTCACTTTATCCAATAAAAAACAGTTCTCAAGTATCGTATCCTCGATAATGACACTAGCTGTCAGTACCCTCCAGGTTGGATCAGTAATGTTTGCACACTGCTACTTGACGGCAGAATAACCGACACTGCGGTGGACGTAAACTTACCCATTTCAGGCTGCGTCCTGGTAGGTCTTCAGAGACGGTAAAGAAGAACTGCTCCAACGTTTACACTTTTATAGTCTTTTTTACAATTTCTATAACTTCACTATAATAGACAAAGTGATTTTTTAAAACACAAAAATTTACATCTATTGTTTATTGCCGATAAGAGAATCTACCACCCATCTCATCCCGTGGGTGTCGTAAATGTCGACAGAGGGAAAACGGAAACCAGGATATGGGCAGCAGTATCTTCCTGGAATATCTGAGTAAATAAATGATGATGAAAAAAATATGGGATACCTCAAGGGAGCACTCTGGGAATAATCCTTTTTCTTTTGTAGGTGAATAACCTCTGCAATCTAAAATTGGAGGGCGCGGACTTATTGATGTACGCAGATGACACGGTTTTGCTTTTCTATCTTAGCCTATCTTCAGCAGTGGACTAGTGATACGCTGAAATGATGATGATGATGATGATATGAAATGCTGTCACCAAACTGCTCATGGAAACGCAATGGGCAGTAAGAATTTTTCGACTCGTACCAAAATGGCGACGACGTGGTTCGCCACCCGTAACGTCTGGTTTCCGAGGGCGAAAAGTGGGCTACGTGTGTGGCCTCTGCCTATTCCTTTTATGGAAAAAATAGCGTGACTGTATGTGTGAATAAAGGCTGTCCGTACAATACCTTTACTATTGCATAAAAATATTAAAAAAAGTTTATAATTAATGAGTACGATTAGGAATAAGCCCTGTCCCCCCACCTCTCACCCCCCATCCACAGTCAATCACTCAGATTAAATATACCCCAGTCGTTCATCGATCACAGATTATAAATAAAATCAACGGACTTCGTAAAGAAATTGAAGGCTACAAATACGACCGCGCGGCGTATTCGTTAGAGAACCTAACAGTTAGGCTGCGTGTCCAGCGTTCGATTACCAGCCGGATAGAATAGAATATTTTTTATTCAACATAGATTATTCACATAACACTTCATCATCATCATTTCAGCCTACCACTAGTCCACTGCTGAACATAGGCCTCCCCCATAGATTGCTACAAAATTTAGTAGCTCTCATTTTGAGGGAGAATTTTGCCATAGTTGCCACACGTTTTAATTTGCCCTCTGTCTACTTTTACGACACCAACGGGATCAGATGGGGTGGTAGGTTTTTTAAGCCGCTACCACACGGCACACACACATACACACATAATACTTGATGAAGGTCAATTTTAAAATACACTGGTTCGCAAAAAAAGTCCTGGGATGGTTCTTTCCAAGAAACGCAGCGGGCAATACTTTTTCTTTAAGTCATTTTAAAATGTACAAGCTCAGGGTCTAGGCGCTCACTTACGCGAGTGACCTGGGTTCGATTCCCGTTGCCGGCACCACTAAAATTGTTAATTGCAATTTTAAGTGCTGATTTACCACGCGCTCGGCGGTGAAGGAAAACATCGTGAGGAAACCTGCATGTCTGAGAAATAAAAAATATTTCGAAGACATGTGCAGTCTGCCAACCCACATTGGAGCAGCGTGGCGGATTCTTCCTAGCTCAAAACCCTCTCAGAAATGAGAGGAGGCCTATACTCAGCAGTGGGACATTTATAGTCTGAAACTTTACTAACTTTTTTAAAATGTACAATTGTGGCATTATAAAGATGTAGAAATAGCATGGCAGCGATCACCTCATTCCTATGGGTTATCATCATCCACCTTTTCTTTTATATTGTAATAACCCTTCTTAAAAAGTCTTTGTTTAATAAAAAGTTTGAACTTTTCGATTGAAAGACTTTGTGCTTTGTGTGACTTTAAAACACAGTTTACGGATCTGTGAACACCGTGTGTGAAGTTTACAGATTTATTATATGTATAGATTTTGATTGCATTTTGTTAAAAAAAAATCTAAAAATGTTACTAATGTTAGGATTCCTATGCAGGAATCCGTCTAGGTAGGTACCACTCTATGCCCATCACCCTGAAACATAAGTTCTTTAGTCTCATATGCCCAGTGATTACACTAGCACTCAGTGCTCTTTAGACCGAAACACAGTAATGTTTGCGCACTACTGCTTCACGGTGGAATAACTCGCCCTGGGGTGGTGCCTACCTAGACGTATTCCTGCATAGGAATCCTACCACCAGTATAGTGCCACACAGAAATGTTCTGAGTGACACAGCATTTGTTATGGCGTTTCACTTACCACTAGATATAAACGTTCTGCTCGTCTCGTCACTTTATCCATACGAAAGTAAAATTTTGAGTTTGTATTTAAAGGCTTGTGGTGGCGGCTCTTTAAAAGAATACTACCACTCTATCTCATCCAATGGATCTCGTAAAAGGCGAGTAAGGAATTAAACTGCACTGTGCACCCAACAGCGCACGGTTGCGATGGGCTCACCACCTATCACACCAAGTGTAGTGGGCCATATATTGTTTTGGTGAAACGTGGATTGTGGCAGTCATCTGTTTTTGCAGTGAGTGCCCAGTCTCTGACTACCCCTTATGGGAGACAGACGTGATCTTATGTATGTATGTATTTAAAGGCTATACTTCCGAAAATACGTTACGTATTTTCCAGCTTTGATCTCAAACATACACTCGAAAGTAATCGAGTAAAAAGGACCTCAAAAGAGCCATTCAGTCGTTATTTGTGGAACCCAACCCTAGCAATAAATGCTTGTAACCTTTTTTTTTCTCGAGGGACCTCTTTAACAGATTTTGGGAAATCATCGAGAGTTTTATTTGGTTTTGCGTTTCCATTCATATTGAATTTATTAATATTCCTATCGAAGTTTTACTTTTTTCTTTTATATGTAAGAATCCGTCTGGTTAAGTACCGCAGTGCAAGTTATTCTGCCGTGAAGCAGTCGTGTAGGAACATTACTGTTTCGGTTTGAATGGCAACGATATTACTGAGCATAAGACAGCTGATGTGTCACGGTGACGAGCACACTAAAAGTAAAAAAAGTAAAGTTTCAGACTATAAATGTCCCACTGCTGAGCACAGGCCTCCTCCCATTTCTGAGAGGGTTTTGGAGTTAAGAAGAATCCGCCACGCTGCTCGAATGCTGGTTAGCGGACTTCACATGTCTTCGAAATATTTTTTTATTTCTCAGACATGCAGGTTTCCTCACGATGTTTTTGTTCTCCTCCGAGCACGTGGTAAATCAGCACTTAAAATTTCAATAAATAATTTTATTGGTGCCGGCATCGGGAATATAATACTAATAAACAATAGTGTCTCCCAACGGCCTACCCTACACTATTGAGGTTATTGAGCATAGAGTTGAAAATACTTAATACTATATATTAAGTATTTTCTGCACTTACATTATCGTATTAAGTGTTTTCAACACTTAATAAACTATAATAAAGCTGGAGAGTTTGAATGTTACAACCCGCTAATCTCGCGAATTACTAATTTGATTTGAAACATATTTTTGCAATAGAAAGCGTGTTTATTGAGGAAGATTTTGAGCCATAAAATCGATGCTACGGTATTAAGAGCCGCACGCTAAGAACTGAGCATTTTATCATCATCATCATCATCATTTCAGCCAAACACTAGTCCTCTGCTTAACGCAGCATCCCCATAGATTGCCACAAAAGTTTGTAGCTCTCATTTTGGGGTGATTTTTCCATAGTTTATTTACCTAATCAACAGGCAACCGCCGTTTATTTATTGGTGAAACAGTCCAGGAAGACGCTGCTGTCCACTCCTGGTTTTTATTTTCCCTCTGTCGGCTCTTACGACACCCACAGGATGAGATGGTTTTTCAGCGAGGTACCATGCCGTACGCAATCATATTGGTCGGCTTATTCAAAATCCTTTCAGCCTTTCACTAATCCACTACTGAACATAGACCTCCCCCATAAAATGCGACAAAAGTTTGTAGCCCTCATTATGGGAGGATTTTGCCATAGTTGACACGCTTGGCAGGCGGGTTGGCAACCGCAGTTTATGTATTCAGATGTACCAAGAAGATGCTGCTGCCCATCTCCTGGTTTGCGTTTTCCCTTTGTCGACTCTTACGACACCCACAGGATGAGATTGCGTGGTAGGTTCTCTTAATTACCTACTACTTATTACGCGACCGCGTGGCCTAGTGGTCAGAGTACCTGACTTCTAAGCCGCGGGTCCAGGGTTCGAATCCCAGCCGGAGCGAACATCAAGCTAAAACATAAATTTTGGTTTTCGGGTCTGGTTGTGTAGTGATTGTCTCCGTGTTTCTGACACTGCATCCTAGCCTATCTCCGATCTTATCGCATCAGCGTTACATCGGGCGCAGGAAGGTTGGGACGAGTGAGTGCATCTGTGTTTGCGCGTACACTTGTGGCACTATAATAACTCCTGCGCAGTTGATGGCTCTCGACAGTGGACGGAAGATGTCGCCGTGGTCGAAATCGGCTAGGAGAACATCATTACGCGTGTACACTTGTGGCACTATAATATCTCCTGCGCAGTTGATGGCCCTCGACAGTGGACGGAAGTTGTCGCCGTGGTCGAAATCGGCTAGGCTAGTGTTTGAAACAAGTTATCGAAAGCGAGTTCATAATTTGGCAACGAAAAACATGGTTTAATACACTACCAATCTAAATCCCGGAGCATAAATACCGTTTATTTGAAAATCTCCAGCTCGAAGCGTCCCACCTGTTTCAACGAGCTGAGACTGGGCGGCTATGTGCCAAGCATGGACCGTTGCCAAGAACATTCCAAATAGTTTTGATAATTTACTTTTCTGTCGTTTATTTTTTTGCAACACGTAAATTAAATTAGCTGCGATTTTTAAAAAAAAAAAACGAAGCCCCACAGTAGGATTTCTCTTGTGTCGCGGGTGCGTTTTACAGACATAAATTCCACATGCACAAACACCCAGACCCGGAACAACTATGTGTATGCCATACAAATATTTGTGCCGTGCGGGAATCGAACCCGCGACCCGAGGCGCAGAAGCCAAGGGCTTAGCCACTGCGCCAACCGAGCCGATATGCTTCGTTCTTGTAAACAGATGCTGTGAGTGGACGCTTATCTTCTTATTTTTTTTTTTGGGACCGATGGTCACTGTTACTCCGAAGGCTTTCACAGCATCTCCGGATTGAAAGGTGGCAGAGCGCGGAGGGCGCTTAGCTGAAACCTTTACTAAAGGATGACTAGCGCAAGGGACCTCGGGAGGGGACTACCGTCATCCTGTTCGCGAGAGTAACTGACACGAGGGTGCCCAATGGGGTCAGCTTCGGCTCAGTCACTTACTTCAATCGGGAGGGATTGTCTGCTTAAGTCTCTCTTATTGCAAACAATACACTTTTGTTTTTAATGGAGAAAGTGACGAGACGAGCAAAACGTTCACCTGATGGTAAGTGCAACGTCTGCCCATAACAGGTGCTGTGTGACTCCGAATATTTCTTTGTAGCACTACACTGCACCCGTCACCTTGAGACATTAGTTCTGAAGTCTCATATGCTCAGTGATTACGCTAGCTCTCAGTGCCCTTCAGACCGAAACACAGTAATGTTTGCACACTACTGCTTCACGGCAGAATAACTGCCCTGGGGTGGTACCTACGTAGACGGATTCCTGCATAGGAATCGTACCACCAGTAAACTTATATATGTATGAGCCGTGGTAGCACAGGGGCTAGGCGCTCGTTTTAAATTTCATAGTACGCGAGTGTCCTGGGTTCGATTCCCGGTGACGGCACCACTAAAATTGCTAACTGCAATTTTAAGTGCTAATTTAGCACGTGCTCGGCGGTGAAGGAAAACAACGTGAGGAAACCTGCATGTCTGAGAAATAAAAAAAAATCCAAGACATGTAAAGTCCGCCAACCCGCATTGGACCCGCGTGGCGGATTCGTCCCAGCTCCAAAACCCTCTGGGAAATGAGAGGAGACCTGTGCTCAGAAGTGGGACATTTATAGGCTGTTACTTTACTCTTTTTATATATGACTAGCTTGACCCGTGCGAATATTTTGCAAAGCATCGTGATCATAAACAGAAGGCGCCGTCCTATCCTTAAAGAATGTAAACAACACCGACTGACAGCTGTCGTGCATGTTATTTGAACATATTGTCAACAGATGGCGTTTACTATAATTAAATTAATTTATTTCATCTTTGGAATCGTTATTTTTTTAACGAAAACATTAATTTTAAGACATTTACTTATATTTCGTCATTAGAGGTAAAACTAATCATCAAAATGGCGTATTAAACATTAATTTTTGTACGATATTGAGGGATATATTACATACCGACAAAAAATCACCTTTAAGAAATAATATAGACTAAATATGTATCAAAAGTTTGTCACGGAGCGTGCTACGATTGTCCATGAGACTATTGTTCGTAAAATGTATAATGTTTTATGAATATAGTCCAGCCCCTAAGAGAATACGTTTCCGACGTCTGCCATTTCTTATTAACATACATACATTTAATGATATTGTTCGTTAGAATTGAATACAATATTTTTTTATTCAATATAGATCATATAAGTATTATACTTATAGAACGACATTTAATTAATTAGTTTATTTATTTATTTAGAAAGGCACGCCAACAGGGTAGATACATAAGTATGTAAACTGCAGAAATTACATACATAATTAAGAAAAGGCAATGCATCGACTCCAATAACAGGAGAGCACAGCATCCGCGATTACAATGTTGTTAAAAATAAATGAAAGAAAGCAAATTTTATTTCCAAAGTTAAATAAAAAAACTAATAATGGAATAAAAACTGTTTGTTACATTTTTTATATATTCCTTAATAGACCTCTTGAAAGAGACTAACGAACCACAGAATATTATTTACTTCAGGATGAATCTGGTTGAATTTATTACACATGCGCCAAATGGGAGATTGCTTGCCAATATTAGTGCGAACATTGTTAACAAACGGGACGTATGTGCTAAATCTAGCGTTTTTTCAATGGATCTTTAAGTGTATTAGCTCCAGTAATTCAGGGCAATCCACACAGTTATTCAGAATTTTGAAAAGAAAGACTATATCGTTAATTGATCGTCTATTCTCAAGTGTTTCCAAATTCAGTAACTCCAGGTGGAGGTGATAGTTGTTGTCACCATGGGTTGTAATAAGATGTTTGGCACAAAGTTGTTAGTTATTAGTTACTAATTACTACTTAATTGGTTACTAGGGCAAGTCGACGAAAATAATATTTTCAACCTAAATTCATAAAAAATAAAAATTATAACGTCGATTCGATCACGACCTGTCAAGGACGCATTTTTTTATTTTTTATTGTATAAAGAGACGAAACGAGCTAAACGTTCACCTGATGGTAAGTGCAATGTCCGCCCACAACAAATGCTGCGTCACCCAGAATATTTCTGTCTGACACCACACTGCGTACATCACCCTCAGACGTCAGTTCTTAAGTCTCAAATGTCAAGTGATTACGCTAGCTCACAGTGCCCTTCAAACCGAAACACAGTAATGCTTGCACACTACTGCTTCACGGAAGAATAACTGGCCCTGGGGTGATACCTACCTAGACGGATTCCTGCATAGGAATTCTACCACCAGTGCCATTATGAGAACATAAAAGATTTACGAAAAAGAGGATACCTGCAAAGTTTCTTTCGTCTGATTCTTTTCCATCAGATTAACCTTACTACGAAACAGTGGTAGATGGAAAAAAAATTAACAAACGCAATTTATATTTGTTACGTTGAGAATTTTTTTTTATGAGGTAAAGTGATGAAATGAGCTATACGTTCACCTGATGGTAAGGGCAACATCTGCCCATTACGAATGCTGTGTAACCCTGAACTTTTCTGTGTGACACCACACTACCCCTGACACCCTGATACATCAGTTCTTAAGTCTCTCAGTGCCCTTCAAACCGTAACACAGTAATGTTTGCACACTACTGTTTCACGGCAGAATAATTAACCCTGCGGTGGTACCTACCAGTAAAGTAGTATTTAGTACCTGTATAGTATTAACAGCGACAACTTCCGAACACTGTCGGAAGCTGTCAACTGCGCAGGCGATAGTATAGTGCCGCAAGCACCGGCGCTCACTCGTATCCCGGCGTAACTCTTCGACAAGATCGAAGGTAAACTAGCCAGTATTAGAAACCCAAGTTTATGATTATCATCATAATTTCAGCCCATAGGTTGCCACAAAAGTTTGTAGCTCCAAAATGGGGGGGGGGGGTTGCCATAGTGGCCACGCTTAGCAGGCCGCAAACGCAGTTTATTTATTCAGTGTTCCAGGAAGATGCTGCTGCCCATCTCCTGGTTTTCATCCTCTGTCGACTTTTACGACACCCGCCGAAGGTCCCTTATAAAATATCTATATTCTCTTAAGCCGCTACAAGTTGAAAACAAACCATTTCTATTTTAGCAAAAATGTTGAAGTCGTCCGAAATCGTAAAAGTTAATTTGCTAAGATCCGCATGCAAAATGTAAAATGGTGTGTATTACCTAGTTTTGAAGAGCCGCGCGCTCTACGGTTTTCTGTCGTAGAGTCAATATCACGTGATAATGCCTCGTTTTCAGGTGAAAGACGTGCCGTGTTCTCGACTTCAGTGGTGTGTATTGCCTACTTGTAGTGTTGGAGGGTATCTGGTGGCGGCTCCCGGTGGTATTGGTTTTCTTGTGCACGGTGTTGAGGGAGGGCGAGAGGTGCTCTACAAAACTAGGTAATACACACCATTTTACATTTTGCATGCGGATCTTAGCAAATTAACTTTCTCTCCTTTACTATAATGGATTTCCGCTAAGTAACGCCCGATTCTATTAACTATATGAAGTCGTCTGAGTTTCGAACTCGGGACCCGCGGTGTAGAAGTCAGGTACCCAGACCACCAGACCAAGTGATCGTCATCGTCAAAGTCAACATCATAATTTCTTTTTTGAGTTTAGGCTTGCATAAAGCTCTTATCAATGTAAAAAAAGACCTCAGAGAAGAACCGGCAAGAAACTCTGGGGTCTTTCTTTTTTTCAATGCCTTATAACATAATGTCATTTATAATTTACATAAAAATTACATCATAAATTTAGTATTCAGGGGATTTGCAAGTGCAGAGTAAGAGTTATTTCCACACATCTCTGTCCTCTATGTAATGATCTATTTTATAATACGCTTTTTCTAATAATGTCTTCGAGACAAGTTTGTTGAATTCTAAGTCAGTTATTTGAGTCACACTTTTGGGAATTCTGTTATAAAATTTTATGTATCTACTGAGAAAAGATTTTCTAGTTTTGGCCAACCTAAACACAGGAACCACGACCTCGACCCATGCTACAGAATACAGTCACTTTTTTTATAGTTAATAGAATCAGGCGTTACTTTGCGGAAATCCATTATAATGAAGGAAGGTAAGTTACTTTGCTAAGATCCGCATGCAAAATATAAAAAAAATATAAAAATGGTGTATATTACCTAGTTTTTTGAAGAGCACCCGCTACTGAGGGAGCGCCCGCCCTCCCTCAGTAGCGTGCACAAGCAAACTAACACCGCCACCAGGAACCGCCACCAGGTACCTTCCACCAACCACTACAATACCACCACTAGATAATATACACCACTGAAGTCGAGAACACGACACGTGTTTCGCCCCAAAACGAGGCGTTATCAAGCGTCATAGACTCTACGACAGACTTTCACTCGGCGGCCGTCTATCGTAGAGAGTCGTACTGAGGTAGGGCGGGCGGTGCTCTTCAAAAAACTAGGTAATATACACCATTTTTATATTTTTTTTTATATTTTGTATGCGGATCTTAGCAAAGTCACTTACCTTCCTTCATTAGTCACTTTTTTATTAAATACATTCATGTGTACGTACATTCATCACCTCAGTCTATCACTAGTCCATTTCTGAACATAAGCCTCCCCCATAGATTGCCACAAACGTACGTGTAGCTCTCATTTTGTAGGATTTTATGCCATAGTTGTTTATTCAGATGTTCCAGAAAGATACTGCTGCCCATCTATTGTTTTTTATTTTCCCTCTGTCGACTTTTAAGACACCCACGGGACGAGATGGGGCGATAGATTCTCTTAAGCCGCTACATTAAATTTTCATAAATATACAAAGACGTTAGTCTCAATATTATTTAATATTATGTCATAATATTATTTGATATGGAAAAACATCCTGTCATTTATTAGTCGGTATCCCGTAGGATGAGCCAATAATCCTAGAAGCCGATCTTGATTCCAATATCATTATTTGGAGCAAAAGGGTCGGCCGTGTTTGTATTTGTTACCACCGCTTTCATACCCTACTAGCTGAAGCCCGCGACTACGTCCGCGTGGATTAAGGTTTTTTAAAAATACCGCGGGAACTTGTCATAAAAAGTTATGTCTGTCCGTCTCCGGGATGCAAGCTACCTCTGTGCGGATAAAATGATGAAACGAGCAGAACGTTCACCTGATGGTAAGTGCAACGTCTGCCCATAACAAATGCTGTGCCACCCAGAACATTTTCTGTGTGTCACCACACTGAGACAACCGCGACCGCGTGGCCTAGTGGTTAGCGTGCCTGACTTCTACGCCGCGGGTCCTGGGTTCGAATCCCAACCGGAGCCAACATTTGCCCAAAACATAAATAGTTGGTTTCGGATCTGGTTGTTTAAAAAAACATAACAAAATAACATAGGCTCTTAAGTCTCATATGCCCAGTGATTACTCTAGCTCACAGTGCCCTTCAAACCGAAACACAGTAATGTTTGCTCAATACTGCAGAATAACTGGCCCTGGGGTGATACCTACACGGATTCCTGCACAGGAAGCCTACCACCAGTAATATCACTATCTATTAATATATCAATACGTGGAGAGAAAACTTTGAACCGATTTCACGAATGAGTGTGAGATTTGGCATAATTAAAATTTGTATGAAGGAGAAACGAAAAAGTTTAAATGTATATATCATTTAAAGCTAGCTCATGCTGATACTTCTTCCGCGTGGGTATAGATTCTTTTAAATAACCCGTGAGAACTATTCGATTGCCCGGGATAAAAAGTATCCTATATCCGTCTCCAGGACGCAAGCTATCTCTGTCCCATTCGTTAGGATCGGTTCAGCGGATTAACCGTGAAAGGGTTACTTTCGCATTTTTAATATCAGCTAATTTAATAAAATAAAACATTTATTATTTCCGTTCATACTGACAATGTCAATCAAAAAATAATCTGTCGTTTGTCAACGTTCATACTGCCAATGTTAAACACAATAGGCGGTGGCCAAACAGTCGCACATTGAAGTGATTGTAGTCAAGGAATTTTAAGATGTTGCCAACAAATAATTATATAAACCTCAATAACGCTGAAACTTTAAAAAAATATGATGATGTGATGTTCTCCTAGCCGATTTCGACCACGGCGACAACTGCCGACTACTGTCGAGAGCCATCAACTGCGCAGGAGATATTATAGTGCCACAAGTGTACGCGCAAACACAGAGGCACTCACTCGTCCCAACCTACACGCGCCCGATGTAACGCTGATGCGATAAGACCGGAGGTAGGCTAGGATGCAGTGTCAGAAACGCGGGGACAATCACAACACAGCCAGACCCGAAAACCAACAATTTATGTTTTAGCACAAATGTTGGCTCCGGCTGGGATTCGAACCCAGGACCCGCGGCTTAGAAGTCAGGTACTCTGACCACTAGGCCACGCGGTCGCCATCATCAAAAATATAAGACTTAAGAGAAACTACCACACCATCTCATCTCGTGGGAGTCGTAAAAGTCGACGGAGGGAAATTGCAAACCAGGAGATGGGCAGCAGCGTCTTCCTGGAACATCTGAATGTATAAACTGCGGCTGCCAACCCGCCTGCCAAGCGTGGCAAAATCCTCCCAAAACGAGTGCTACAGCGTGGCAACTATGGCAAAATCCCCCCAAAACTTTGTGGCAATCTGTGGGGGAGGCCTATGTTCAGCAGTGATAGGCTGAAATGACGACGATGATGATGAAGAATTGATGTCTCATGGTGACGGGCGCAATGGTGTCACACTGAAATGTTTCGCGTGACACAGCGTTTGTAATGAACAGACGTTGCACTTGCCATCAGGTGAGCGTTTCGCTCATTTCGTCACTTGATCCAATAAAAAAGTATTTCGTTCACCAACTCTCATTGGAGCGTGGACTCCTCCCTCCGAAATCTCGAGGTGAGAGGAGGCCTGTGCTCAGCAGTGCAATAGTTATAGGCTGTTATTTCACTTTACTTTTTGAATCTATAAATGTCCCACTGCTGAGCGAAGTCCTATGCTGCTCTAATGCCGTGGTGGAATTCACATCTCCTCGAATTCTTTTTTACTCGATAAAAGTAACCGAACGAGCAAAACGATCAGCTGAGGGAAGGTGCAAAGTCTGGTCGTCGTCGTCGTCGTTTCAGCCTATCAATAGTCCACTGCTGAACATAGGCCTCCCCCATAGATTGCCACAAACGTTTGTAGCTCTCGTTTTGGGGGGATTTTGCCATAGTTGCCACGCTTGGCAGTCGGGTTGGCAAGCGCAGTTTATTTATTTAGATGTTCGAGCAAGATGCTGCTGCCCATCTCCTGGTTTTTATTTTCCCTCTGTCGACTTTTACGACACCCACGGGATGAGATGGGGTGGTAGATTCTCTTAGGCCGCTACCAAAGTCTGGCCATAACATATGCTGTTTCAGTCAGAACACTTCTGCGTGATACTACTCCACTCTAGTGCGCCCACTGTCTTACTCTTTTACTTACGATTCCTGCATAGGAATCTATCTACCAGTAACCTGCAGGCCCAGGTTTAATATTATTTCCCCTATTCATAATCATTCTTGGAAGAGCGCTATTATTACGTTCATGATGAAAGATGTCTGGTGGAGTAGAATAGCACCCACCTCTTTCCCACCGAGGTGTCGTAAGAGGCGACGGACAGTCTATTTCTGTGCAGAATAACACCATAATATGCAATGCTGTCACTATACTGCGCGTGGGAACGCAATGGGGAGTAAGAATTTTTGACTCATACCGAAATGGCGCCGACGTGGTTTGCCACCCGACACGTGTCTATTCCCGCGAGGGCGAAAAGTGGCCTACGTAAGCCTCTGCCTACCCTTTACATAGAAAAAGGCGTGACTCTATGTATGAAAAATTCATTACCGGATAGTTTTTGTAAGAGTAATAAAACGAAGATTTAAGATTTGTATCGATACTAATATTATAAAAGTAACTCTCTCTGTCCATCTGTCCGTTTGTTACCTTTTAACGGCTTAAACTCTGAACTTATTTTAATGAAATTTGGCACAGACATAGCTTTTTTTTATTAGATAAAGTGATGAAACGAGCAAAACGTTCACCTGATGGTAAGTGCAACGTCTGCCCATAACAAATGCTGTATAACCGAGAAAATTTCTGAGTGACACCACACTGTGCGCATCACCCTGAGACATAAGTTCTTAAGTCTCATATGCCCAGTGATTACGCTAGCTCACAGTGCCCTTCAAACCGCAACACAGTAATGTTTGCACACTACTGCTTCACGGCAGAATAACTGGCCCTCGGCAGAATAGCTTGCATCCTGGAAACGGACATAGGATACTTATTATCCCGGAAAATCAAATAGTTCCCGCGGGATATTTAAAAAAACGTATATCTACGCGGACGAAGTCGCGCATCAGCTAGTGAACTATAAATCCCAAGCGAAGGTAGGCGCGGGCATTCGCTCTCTATAAATCAATAATATCCAATCCAATTCGCTTATGTCGCATTGAAATTAATAGATACGTTCCTAAACTTTGGCGAGGTGTGTGACCAGCTTTATGCCATTTTGAACCATAATTTTTTTTGTGATGAAGACAGTGACGAAACGAGCAAATCGTTCACCTGGTGATAAGTGCAAGATCAGTCCATCAAATGCTGTGCCACCCAGAACATTTCTGTGTGCCACCACACTGCGCTCGTCTCTAACATCAGTTCTAAAGTATGTACAGTGATTACACTAGCTGTCAGCCCTTCAGACCGAAACACAGTAATGTTTGCACACTACTGCTTCACGGCAGAATATCTGGTCCTGCTGTACCCAGACGGATTCAGAGGAATACATGCGAAAGTAACTCTCTCTGTCCCTCTGTCTGTTTGTTACCTTTTCACGGTTTAACCGCTGAACCGATCTTCACAAAATTTGGCACAGAGATACCTTGCATCCTGGGGACGGACATAGGATACTTTTTATCTATGTAAACCAAATAGTTCCCACGGGATATTTGAAAAACTTATATCCACGCGGATTACGTCGCGGGTATAAATATAAATAATATAAATATTTTAAAAAGCAGTTCCAAACGATCCTTAGTACAATAGGTTTAAAAATAAATTCGCGGCGAAAATCGATGAACCATTTCTAAATTACTTTATCTCACGAAGGCCTTTGACAGCAATGTTACCACTTCATACCGAAACTTACGTTAACAATAACAAATGTGTATATTTCTCGAGAGAAACAGGTGGTTGTGAGAGCGGGCTAAGCGCGGACGTAACCGCACGGGTCCAGCGCACGAGCGATACTGAAGCTCTAATGCTGATTTACCTTTGACTTTAACTATGTTGCCAGTGTTAATAACTGATATTACCAAGTTCTATTTTAGTTAATAATTCCAGGCGTTGCTTTGCGGAAATCCATTATAATAAGGAAAAAAATTGGTGTGCTGAAATCCGAATGCGAGTTATAATATTTTTGAAGAGCACCGCCCAGTCGGCTGTCTGTCGTAGAGTTAATATCGCTCGATAATGCCTCGTTTGAGCCGTGGTAGCAGGGGCTAGGCGCTCGCTTTAAATTTCATAGTACGCGAGTGACCTGGGTTCGATTCCCGGTGCCGGCACCACTAAAATTGTTAATTTCAATTTTAAGTGCTGATTTACCACGTGCTCGGCGGTGAAGGAAAACATCGTGAGGAAACCTGCATGTCTGAGGAATAAAAAATATTTCGAAGACATGTGAAGTCCGCCAACCCGCATTGGAGCAGCGCTGGCGGAT
This sequence comes from Luehdorfia chinensis, assembly GCA_019845155.1. NCBI lineage: Eukaryota > Metazoa > Arthropoda > Insecta > Lepidoptera > Papilionidae > Luehdorfia > Luehdorfia chinensis. The sequence continues at coordinate 2,189,680 of JAHVAK010000014.1, read as the reverse complement.
TCTTCCTAGCTCCAAAACCCTCTCAGAAATGAGAGGAGGCCTGTGCTCAGTAGTGGGACATTTATAAGGTGAAACTTTTTACTTTTAATGCCTCGTTTTGGGGCGAAACACGTGTCGTGCTCTCGACTTCAGTGGAGTGTATCGTGTCCTAGTGATAGTGTTGCAGTGGTGAAAGGTATCTGTTGGCGGCGGACGGTGCTCGTGAAAAACTATAAAGTGATGAAACGAGCAAAACGTTCACCTGATGGTAAGTGCAACGTCCGCCCCCCGCAAATTCTGTGTCACCCAGAATATTTCTGTGTGACACCACACTGCGCCCGTCACTCTGATACATCAGTTCTTAAGTCTCAAATGCCCAGTGATTACGTTAGCTCACAGTGCCCTTCAAAGCGAAACACAGCAATGCTTGCACTCTATTGCTTCACGGCAGAATAACTGGCCCTGGGGTGGTACCTACCTATACGGACTCCTGCATAGAAATCCTACCATTAGTAAATTTAATTTAAGAGCGTAATTGTAAGCTAAAATGGTGAAGATGATGACAACTTGTTAATATAATAAAGAGTTGTCTAAATTAAAGCAAATAATTGCCGAAACTTCGGGGTAAAAATTTGCAGCTGGCAACACTTTACGGGATTCGCATCCGTAGCCCCAGAACGTACGCATGCGTCCCGACATTGTAAATCATGACCTCCCAATCACAGTTATTGCAATTTCAAACTTTGCTCGTTAATGTTAAAGGTGACATTACCTTATTACAAAATATATAAATTCGCAATAGTAAAAGCAGTTTGAAGGGCACTGTGAGCTAGCGTAATCACTGGGCATATGAGACTTAAGAACCCATGTCTCAGGGTGATGGGCACAGTGAGGTGTCACACAGAAATTTTCTGGGTGACACAGCATTTGTTATGGGCAGACGTCGCACTTACCATCAGGTGAACGTTTTGCTCGTTTCATAACTTTAAACCGAAAAAAAATCTTAAATCAAAATCATCACAATTAAAAAGTGTTTAACTGAAGCTTACTCTTCGCCACAGGCATAAGTTTAAAATTTCTTTGGCAACTGAATCTTTGTAAGACATTTCTCGACGTAAATTCTCCATACTAAACGGGCACTTCTAAGGACCCAGACGACATTTTTTTAATCCGTTTTAAATCGTAATATTCAGCGGATAAGGCCTTAAATTGAATTGTACAGTGCAATGTTCTCTATTCGTTTAGAATTGCTGCTATTTGGAGCGAGACGTGTCAACGCCAACGAGAAATAGAAACAAAAGTGATACCTCATTAAGACCCGATTTCACTGATTGCTTTGGAAACCCAAGTTTAATAAAACAACGTTTTCACTTAACTGAGTTCATACATACATAAGATCACGACTGTATCCCATAAGGGGTAGTCTGAGACTGGGCACTCACTGCAAAAACAGATGACTGCCACAATCCACGTTTCACCTAAACAATATAATGCACATGGTTTGATAGGTGGTGAGCCCATCGCCACCATGCACTGTTGGGTGCACAGTGCAGTTTAATTCCTTACTCGCCTTTTACAAGATCCATTGGATGAGATGGAGTGGTAGTATTCTTTTAACGAACCGCCACCACACGGTAACTGAGTTCATATGTATTATTTGATCTAGGTTTTCGTCTGACCGATTTCACCGACACCATTTTGATCGCGTTTAGAAAAACGAAGTTTACATGAAATATCGTCACAATCTAAAACAAAAAGACGATTTATTTCGTATTTTGCGACATGAAACAGCTTGTTTTTATGCATAGGTTACGTAGGTATGCAAACAATAAATAATACGAATTACATAGTTGTGCCTGTAATCTACCACCCCATCTCATCCCGTGGGTGTCGTAAAATTCGACAGAGGGAAAATGAAAACCAGGAGATGGGCAGCAGCATCTTGCTGGAACATCTGATTAAATAAACTGCGGTTGCCGACCCGTCTGCCAAGCGTGGCAACTATGGCAAAATCCCCCCAAAACGAGAGCTACAAACTTTTGTGGCAATCTATGAGGGAGGCCTATGTTCAGCAGTGGACTATTGATAGGCTGAAACGACGAAAAACGACGACATAGTTGTGCAATTGACAATGACAGCTCTCTAAACGCTTTTAAAGAGAACTTCGAAAATTGGGCGTTCGAAAATTGGGCGTTCAGAATTAGCATTGACTGCGTTCATTTGATGTTGATGAAATGTAAACTGTAGCATTGAACTCAGTTAAACGCTTAAACTTCGTTTTTCTTGAACTGATCGCGTTAAGTTTCAATGGTGAAATCCGCCCTAAGAAATAGTTGTCGTGTTAATCAAAATGTAAATCTGTTTAAGCTAGGTGTTATATTATCGTCGTTCGTCGTCGTTTCAGCCTATCAATAGTCCACTACTGAACATAGGCCTCCCCTATAGATTGCCACAAAAGTTTGTAGCTCTTGTTTTGACGCACGCTTGAAAGACGGGCTATCAACCGCAGTTTGTTTATTCAGATGTTCCGGGACGATGCTGTTGCTTCTCCTGATGTTTTTCACCTCTATTGACTTTTACGACCCCCACGGGATGAGATGGGATGGTAGATTCTCTTAAGCCGCCACCACACAGCACTTTTGTAGACTAATACTTGATAATGCCCTGTCGTATGGCGAAACACGTGTCTCATTTTCTACTTTAGTAGTGTATTTCCTCTTGATGTGGGCATTTGGTTGCCTCCACCATAGATTGCCACAAAAGTTGGTAGCTCTCGTTTTGGGGGGATTTTGCCATAGTTGCCACGCTTGACAGACGGGTCGGCAACCGCAGTTTATTTATTCAGATGTTCCAGCAAGATGGTGCTGCCCATCTCCTGGTTTTCATCTTCCCCCTGTCGACTTTTACCACATCCACGGTATCCGCTACTATAATATATTATATATTATTATATTATAAAACATTTGCATGTGTTTAAATGTAAAAAAAAATACACAGAATACAGCAGAACTAGACGCAAAGATAAACTAGAATTACCTTTACAGAGACTGCACTTATATTCTAATAATTCCTATTGCATGGCTGTAAAAATATACAATCACCTTCCAGATAGATACTATAACCTAAATATCAATAACTTCAAAAAGGAATTATTTTCACTGCTATTAGAAAGACTTTATTACAAGGTTACTTAAATGGCAATATAACCTGATACCACTGCAAATGTTACATAAAGGTATGACTTTTAACGCTGTATAGAAATATAATAAAGATAACTGGCATATGTTTTAAATAAAATATATACTGTAACTGATTAATTAAAAATACTTATTATAACAATAGTCGTAAGCTGACATTACAACCATGACCTAATTGTAATATAAATTATAGAAAGCAATTAACCATTATTAATAAAATTAAATCTTAAATTGCAAACTATGTGACATATAACTATGAATTTAAATGTAATGTAATGTAACATAATTTAGCTACTAATTCCTTCGCCAATTTTGGCAGGACGATGCTTGTACTAACCTAACATGTACACCAACATTGTTAGCATCTTCTAAGGATTAAATGATTCTGATTCTGTAATTTATCGCAATGATTATCCCGCCATTTGTCGGGAGCCATGATGTTTTCCCGACGCCCCGATCTCTACCTAAGTACATACCGTAAGCCGACTGAAAACGTTTACCTGATGGTAAGTGCAACGTCTGCCCATAACAAATGCTGTGTAACCCAGAACCTTTCTGTGTGACACCACACTGCGCCCGTCACCCTGAGACATCAATTCTAAGTCTCATATGCCCAGTGATTACACTAGCTCAAAGCGAAACGCAGTAAGTTTTGCACACTAGAGCTTCACGGCAGAATAACTGACCCTGGGATGATCGCTACCTAGACGGATTTCTGCATAGGAATCCTACCACCAGAGATGACGGGGATTCTAGTAATAAAACCCATATCACCGGCACCACAACCTTAAAATTTCGGCTTCAATGACATTTCGTTGCAATTTTTTCACTTTTAGTCGAGTCCGTTACAAAGCAAGAGAAGCTAAGAGAATCTACCAGCCTATCCCATCCCGTGGGTCTCGTAAAAGTCGACAGAGGGAAATTAAAACCAGGAGATGGGCAGCAGCATCTTCCCGCCTGCCAAGCGTGGCAACTATAGCAAAATCCCTTCAATATTACAGCTACAAACTTTCGTGGCTATCAATGAGGGAGGCCTATGTTCAGCGGTGGACTTGTGATAGACTGAAACGACGAAAGACGACGTTAACCTCAAAAGTATACAATATCATGTTTACAAACAAAAAACGAAAAAAAACTTGAAAAATAATTAGGTAAGTGTTGAACAGAAGAATTAAAATATAAAAGCAAAACAAAATACTCCAATCCGCTACAATAAAATCTAATTAATTGAACGTTCTTAGTTAATAATCAGCAAAAAAAATCCAAAAAATTCACAAGTGTACGCGCAAACACTGGGGCACTGACTCGCCCCAACCCACCCACGCCACGCCCGATGTATTTGAGTTTCTTGCGCCATTGGTGATAAATCGTGTTTAACGTTCTCCCGATCGAAGTAACCGATCAAGCCGTGGTTCGGCCCTCTCTGGCGCCCTCGTGTCATCAACGCACAGTAACGGTCCAAAGAGAGGTCCCCTCTCCCTTGCGCTAGTCACCCATAATAAAGGTTTCGCCTAATCGCCCTCAGCGCTCGGCCACCTTTCAATCCGGGCGAAGCCTTAAAAACCTTTCATAGTATAGTGACCTGGGTTCGATTCCCGGTTCCGACACCACTAAAATTGTTAATTGCAATTTTAAATGCTGATTTACCTAGTGCTCAGTGGTGAAGGAAAACATCGTGAGGAAACCTGCATATCCGAGGAATAGAAATATTTAGAGGACATGTGAAGTCCGCCAACCCGCATTGGAGCAGCGCGGCGGACTATTCCACGCTCCAAAACCCTCTCAGAAATTAGAGGAGGCCTGTGCTCAGCAGTAGGACATTACTAGGCTGTTATTTAACTTTTTTAATAATAAAAACAAAAAAAATCCTATACACAAATAAAATACATTGCCTCTTTCTCGCATGAATGCTATTTCGTAGCACTCAAACCATATATTATCCTACGATACGTCGTAGCGGATACTAAAATAGCTACGGTAATATGTAGCTGTAATTTCATGCGCTACGTAATTCGTAGTCTATGCGATATATTGTTATTATCATTTATTATTATGTGCTCTCCGAATTTATAAGATTCTATTCTATTTATGTTTAAGAAACAGAGCGCGTGCAACTCTGTACACGTGACAGAAAATGTTCGATTCATATCGTCTTATTTCATCATCATCATCATCATTTCAGCCTGTTAAAAAACTGACATAGACCAAACTTGTCAAGAAGACATTATTAGAAAAAGCGTAGTATGAAATAAATAATTAATTAGAGTACAGAGATGTGTGGAAGTACCTATTACTCTGCATTGCGATTCGCCTGGCTACCAAATATGTGTAATTAAATAACATATAAATGACATTATATAATAAAGAGTTTCGCCCCGTGAGACGTGACATGACGTCTCCGCCATTTTGGTAAGAGTCATAAAAGTCTTACTCTCCATTGCGTTCCCACGAGCGATACAGTGACAGCATTGCATATTAAGCACAAATAAAGGCTGTCCGTAATACCTTAGTCACCTCTTACGACACTTCGATAGGAAAGAGGAAGGTGCTATTCTACTCTGGCAGAGCCGTGGTAGCTCAGGGGCTAGGCGATCGCCTTAAATATTATAGTACGCGAGTGACCTGGGTTCGATTGCCGGTGCCGGCCCCACTAAAATTGTTAATTGCAATTTTAAGTCCTGATTCACCACGTGCTCGGCGGTGAATGAGGAAACATCGTTTTTTTTTTTTTTATTGGATAAAGTGATGAAACGAGCAAAACGTTCACCTGATGGTAAGTGCAACGCCTGCCCATAACAAATGCAATATTACCCAGGAAATTTCTGTGTAACACCACACTGTGCCCATCACCCTGAGACATAAGGTCTTAAGTCTCATATGCCCAGTGATTACGCTAGCTCACAGTGCCCTTCAAACCGAAACACAGTAATGTTTGCACACTACTGCTTCACGGCAGAATAACTGGCCCTGGGGTGGTACCTACCTAGACGGATTCCTGCATAGGAATCCTACCACCAGTAAAAATCGTTAAGAAACCTTCATGTCTGAGAAATAAAAAGTATTTCGAAGACATGTGCAGTCCGCCAACCCGCATTGGAGCAGCGTGGCGGATTCTTCCTAGCTCTCAAACCCTCTCAGAAATGAGAGGAGGCCTGTGCTCAGCAGTGGGACATTTATAGGCTGAAACTGTACGTTTTTCCTTTTAGACATTTATCATCATGAACGTAGCGCTCTTCCGAGAATGATTATGAATATTTATGAATAGGGGAAGGGATGCATTGAATAATATTAAATATAGGGTTTTTGATAGTGAGATTCCTATGCAGGAATCCGTCTAGGTAGGTTCCGAAACGAAACGTGACTGGTGGCGAGCCACGTCGCCGCCATTTTGGTAAGAGTCAATCCGTGGGAACGCAATGGGGAGTAAGACTTTTTATTAGCTAGCAATATAGCGACAGCATTTATATTATAGTGATATTCTACACGAATAAAGACTGTCCGTACAGTAGCTCCGTCCATTATATAATTGCTTTATCCACCATTTTGCATTAAGGTTGAATTTCATTGTAACGCCATAGAACGCCTCGCTCTGTACATTAAGACGCGTTGTCAAAGGATTGATGGATTGGCTAAATGGCGTGAAGATTTACAGCTGGGTGTCGAGCAACATTAGGAGCGTAGGTAAATTAGATCTGTCGGTGTGTGTGTGACGTTAAACTCGATTACGAGGCATTTTGCTGAAGGTTACTTTGATTAAGGCGCAATAACGTGTGTCTATTTCTTCGTGAGACTTTGAAAAGTCCACCGCTTAACATTTATCATCTATCACAAGTCCACTGCTGAACAGGCCTCCCCCATAGATTGCCACCAAAGTTAGCAGCTCTAATTTTGGAGGGATTTTGCCATAGTTGCCACGCTTGGCAGGCGGATTAACAACAGCAGTTTATTTCTTCAGATGTTCCAGGAAGATGCTGCTGCCCATCGTCCGGCTTTAATTTTTGCCGTGTCGACTTTTACGACATCCGCGGGATGAGATGATGGTGGTGGTGGTCTCTTAATCGCGAGATGAAATCCGCAGGCAAAATATAAAATGGTGTGTATTACCCACCTCTCACAATAGTGGGCATAAGCAAACTAATACCGTCACCAGATAACCTCCGCTTCTACAACACTACCACTAAGCAAAACACACCATTAACGTCGAGAATGACGCATTACTACAAATAAACTTGTACTCGTTTCCTATAATAATCAATAAATCGAATAAAAAAGCCTTAGGTACTTTTTAACCGACTTCAAAATAAAAGGAAGAGGTTCTCAATCCGCCGGAATCTTTTTCTACTCGCTTTTATTGATTTGACTTTGTACCTAAGGGGTGATCCTATAAAATTTTGTCAGGTTCAAACGATGGGATCCATGAGAAAGCATCATACTCTTAAATTCGCATAGGTATGTTTGGAGCTGCTGCGTAGAATAAATAATTATATTACACTAGCTGATGCCCGCGACTTCGTCCGTGTGGATAAAGGTTTAGCCGTGTGGTGGCAGCTCGTTAAAAGAATACTACCACTCCATCTCATCCAATGGATCTCGTAAAAGTCGAGTAAGGAATTAAACTGAACTGTGCACCCAACAGCGCATGGTGGCGATGGGCTCACCACCTATCACACCAAGTGCATTATATTGTTTTGGTGAAACGTGGATCATCTGCTTTTGCAGTGAGCCCAGTCCCTGACTACCCCTTATGGGATACAGTCGTGATCTTATGTATGTATGTATGTATTAATTTGACTATTTATAACCCGACGTTTCGAGCGCTTTACAGCGCCCATGGTAACGGGATTATAAATAATAGGGGTTATAAATAGTCAAATTAAACGCGGTAAAATCCGTAAAATAAGTTTCATTTAAAAATGCCGTGTCAGCTAGAAAAAAATTGTGTGGAACCACATCGCGCCTGTCGCCCCTGGATACCAGTTCTTATATCTCTATTACACTAGCTCTCAGTGCCCTTCAGACCGAAACACGGTAAGGTTTGCACATTACTGCTTCACGGCAGAATAATTGGCACTGCGGTGGTAGCTACCTAGGCGGATTCCCGTATAGGAATCCTACCACCAGTGTTAAGCCTACTAGAAAGTATGGCACAAAACCGAACTTAAAAATGTATGCTTCATTACATAAAGTACACATTAAACCAATCGTATAACGGACCCCGGAAACAAAATTTCTAAATACGTGTACAAAATATTGTATAAATCGTCGCAATGCGCCAATTCGCAAATACATTACGTACGTAACGTACAAAAACAATGAACACGATTATTTTTTATTGGAATGAGTGACGAAACGAGCGAAACGTCCGTCTGATTGTAAGTGCAACAGACCATAACAGATACTGTGCCACCCAGAACATTTCTGTGTGACACCACACTGCGCCCGTCACCCTGATACATCAGTTCTTAAGTTTCGTATGCCCAGTGATTACTCTAGCTGCCAGTGCCCTTCAAACCGAAACACAGCAATGTTTGCACACTAATTGTATACTCACGGCAGAATTACTGATTTATACTGGCCCTGGGGTGGTACCTACCTAGACGGATTCCTGCATAGGAATCCTCCCAGCAGAAGCAAATTACACTATGTAATTGTTTTGCAAATTTAAGTGATGGTTTACCACGTGCTCAGCGGCGAGGAAAACATCGTGGTGAATCTGCGTGTGAAAAAACATTCCAAGGACATATGAAGTCCACCAACCCGCATTGGAGCAGCGCGGGGGAATCTCTCCGGCTCCATTACCCACTCAGAAATAGAAGGAGGCCTGCGCTCAGCAGTGGGACATTTATAGGTCATTACCTTACTGTTTTCATATTGCAGCGCGATTAATAATACTCAACCATGATACAGGAGAAACCCTAGTGTTGGGTATTTTATTTAAAAAAAATGGCAATCCACTTTTTACGAAGTCCATATAGTTGCCGTGTGGTAGCGGCCTAAGAGAATCTACCACCCCATCTCATCCCGTGGGTGACGTAAAAGTCGACGGTGGGAAAATAGAAACCAGAAGATGGGCAGCAGCATCTTCCTGGAGCATCTGAACGAATAAAATGCGGTTGCCAACCCGCCTGCCAAGCGTAGCAACTATGACAAAATCCCCCCTAAATGAGAGCCACAAACTTTTCGTGACTGTCTATAAGGGAGGCCTATGTTCAGCAGTGAACTAATGATAGGCTGAAATGGTGATGATGATGATGATAGAGTGTGATGAAGATGTTGAATCTCTTGCGCTCTCACTCACTATACTACGACACTAGCAGCATAATGATGTCCTCCAAGCCGATTTTCAACCACGGTGGCAACGACTGCTGCCGGTAGCTATCAGCTACGCAGAGGTTATTATAGTGCCGCAAGGGTGCAAACACACTCGTCGTAACTTACGCTCGCCCGATGCAACGCTCATGCGAGAAGATCAGAGATAGACTAAAGACACATCCAGGCCCGAAAGCCAACAATAAGTGATTTACAACAACTTTCGCTTCGACTGGGATTCGAACCCAGGAGTTTAAAGCGGCTAAGAAGTCAGGTACTCTGACCACTATGCCACACGGTCGCCACATAAAAATTTCACTCTGTTAAATAACTGCTCAGTATATGAACAACTGTTAATGAGTCGATGAATATCAATCTAGATTAATGGAACGGCTGCACTAAAACGTTGCACTTCAAGCTTCAAATTTTGCTTGCATCAAGAAGTTTCGCTTCAAAAAAAGTCCCCGTGCTACCCAGTACATGTGACAGAAGTAAACTTGTAAAATATTGGAAACATGATTTTTTTTTTTATTGGATAAAGTGACGGAACGAGCAAAACGTTCACCTGATGGTAAGTGCGACGTCTGCCCACAAGGAATGCTGTGTCACCCAGAAAATTTCTGTGTGACACCACACTGTGCCATCACCCTGAGACATAAATTCTTAAGTCTCATATGCCCAGTGATTACGCTAGCTCTCAGTGCCCTTCAAACCGAAACACAGTAATGTTTGCACACTACTGCTTCACGGCAGAATAACTGGCCCTGGGGTGGTACCTACCTAGACGGATTCCTGCGTAGGAATCCTACCACCAGGAAAACTTATAGTATAATAGTAATTTAACTACAGAACGTCGCTGAAGGAAGCGCTACGTCGCGTCGGCTGTAAAGTTTGAACAATTTCCTTCTGAACTTTATAAAAGTTCGGGCTTTGTTAAAAGTTCAAGACGGCTTACTCCGTCATGTTCCGTTCAGATGTGCGGTGAATGTTCATTTTAATACACACATTTTAAAATACTTTATAGTTAATAGAATCAGGCGTTACTTTGCGGAAATCCATTATTATGAAGGAAAGGAAGTCAATTTGCGAAGATCCGTATGAAAAAATTGAAGATTGTATACTTGGATATATGGCTGACGCCCAAATCGTGCAGGCCAAGAAATGGGGAAATAAATAAATAAAGTAAAGGACTTTGCGGAAATCCATTGTAATGAAGGAAGGTAAGTTACTTTGCTAAGATCCGCATGCAAAATATAAAAATGGTGTATATTTCCTAGTTTTTTGAAGAGCACCGCCCGCCATCCCTCAGTAGCGTGCACAAACAAACTAACACCGCCACCAGATATCCACCTCTACAATATTACCACTAGATGATATGCGCCACTGAAATCGAAATGAATTCGTTCCACCTCTAACAATAAGATTTGCATCCCTACACATTTCACCGGGTTCTTTAGCAACTTCTTCACTGTCCGGGCTGCACTTCTTTGGAACTCCTTGCCCGATTACATCAGGAAAGCGCCCAATAAATACTCCTTTAAGAAGTTGGTCCGTGATCATTTAGCAGAGGATCATGACAACATAAATAGTTAGTAGTTGGTCATCGTTACAAGTGTGCATTTATTTATTTATATTTATTTTATTTTACGTTTATTTATATGTATAATATGTAGGTATACCGTATATACGTATATGTTTATGTATTTAATATATATTCATATATGTAACTAAATTTATAATATTTAGGAGTTATTTAGGTTTTCATTTTTTTTTTCTCTTTCTTTCTTTCTCTGTTTCCCTTTATTGCTACACCTATTCAAAATCTCACCACTCCATGGGTTGACTGGGAGAAAATGCCTAAAGGCATTAAATCCGCCCTTTGTATCCCTTTATTGTAAAGGAAGCAATAAAGAGTTAAATAAATAAATGGCAGTTTCATCGTCATCATCATTTCAGCCTATCACCAGTCGACTGCTACTATTATGGTAAACACGTCAGGTTCCCTAATAATACTAACAAGGTGATGTGGTGGGAATTCTTTTTTATTTCATAAAGTGCCGATACGAGCAAAACGTTCACCTGATGGTAAGTGCAACGTCTGCCCATAACAAATGCTGTGTTACTAAGAATATTTCTGTGTAGCACCACACTGAGCCCGTCACCCTGAGACATAAGTTCTTAAATCTCATATGCCCAGTGATTACGCTAGCTCACAGTGCCCTTCAGACCGAAACCCCATACCCACACTAATGCAAACATTACTGTGTTTCCGCAGAATTCACGGCAGAATAACTGGCCCTGGGGTGGTACCTACCTAGGTATTACCTAGGATTCCTGCATAGGAATCCTACCACCAGTAAAACCACGATGTACGATGGGGAAACTCAGCGGCCGGAATAATTCCGACAATTTTTCGGAACACTCCCCATGGTAAATGCGATAAAAAAAATCGTTGAACGTCAGCCGATATGTCAACGTCAGGGATTCCGACACTGGCTGCGGCAACAAGGGGCGTGTTTTCAAAATTAGGAGACACGACGAAGGGTTTCTTTTTATATGGTAAACGCACATACTTGTGTCGTCTTGGAGTTAAACTGCACAATATTTACTCTGCCCCAATCTGATATTTTGTCTGAAAAAACTCGAATTAAGACACAAGTTTATTACGGTTCTCGTAAGCGGGAAATGTAATGAGAAAAACAAGGAGTCGTATCTTAGGAAAAAGGTTGCCAAAGTTGATATTATGTATATATACATTATCCACCAAAAAACCTATGGATTTTTTTTCTGACTACCCTAGAAGTAATCCAGTATAAATAAGTTTCCAACATAAGTTTTACTGGTTGTAGGATCCCTATGCAAGTATCCGTCTAAGTAGGTACCACGCCAGGGCCATTTATTCTCCCTTGAAGCAGTAGCGTAAACATTACTGTGTTTCGGTTTGAAGGGCATTGAGATCTAGTATAATCACTGGGCATATGAGACTTAAGAACTGATGTATCAGGGTGATGGGCACAGTGTGGTGTCACACGGGAATGTTTTGGATGACACAGCATCTGCTATGGGTAGTCGTTACACCTACCATAAGGTGAACGTTTTGCTCGTTTCATCACTTTATCCAATAACAAAAACGCAAAATAAACAGCGTTGGTAGTGTAAGATGTACTGTTGAATGTTGAGAATTATATAGAGGTATATGAAACTATGTCGAAGCTCAGCCTGCCGGGATGAACGAGACATTACGAATAACCTTGTATATACTCGTTTAACTGGTGCTAGGATTCCTATGCAGGAATCCGTCTAGGTAGGTTCCAACCAAGGCCCAGTTATTCTGCCGTAAAGCAGTTTCGGTGTGAAGTGCACTGAGAGCTTGCGTAATAAAGGCATATGAGACGTAAGAACTGATGTCTCAGGGTGAGGGGGCAGTCTGGTGTCACACAGCATTTGTTATGGGCAGACGTTGCACTTACCATCAGGTGAACGTTTTCCTCGTTTCTTCACTTTATCCAATAAAAAAAATGCAAAATAAACGGTGTTGGTAGTGTAAGATATTGTGTCGAATGTTGAGTATTATATAAAGGTAAGTATGAAAGTAGGTCGAAGATGCGACACACGCGACAGAGACAATGTCAATTCACCACATATCTACATATATGAAACGTGACGACACCAGCGAGCGCTTGTTCCCCGATGACACGTGAATAACATTACGATATCATAAATCAGCACTGCGCATTGGAAGATAAATTGGCAAAATAAGTATACTTGAACTTGAACGTGAACTGGAATTTCTAAAATCAGAAGGCTACGTATTTTTTTATCAAATTTTAATACTATTTTATAAATTATTACAGTTGTAGCGACATCTGTGTCGCCACATGAGAAGCTCAAGAAATATTCGCATACGTCCATAATCGCGCTGTGAAAGTTTTCTGAGATGCGAACTATATATACAACATCTAAATATTACTAGTTGGAGGAGACGTCCTCCCCAGATCAGACCACCCGATCTGGCGGGGTAGCTACCCTTTTCCATGGCAATATCATCCGCCAAAATGGTGACCCCGGTAGAAACATCCGCAGCCATCTTCTCCGAACCACAAGAACAACGTTAACGGCAGCCATCGCAGTCACAGCACCGGACTACTGTCAACACAACGCGTGCTTCCTAGTCTCTCAGCCACTGAGGATCAACGGCGGCCCCTTCTCCTCAGGCTGATTCCTGCCGCATCAACACTTGTCTCCATACGTCCCGACGCACTGAAGACCTGGACACAGGTTCACCGAAACGCCAGACTGCACCTCATCGCCTGACGTCTCAAGTTCTCCACGCTTAACTACGACTTCCAGTCTCAGCGGGGGAGTGATGTATATACTAGTTGGATGATATTACTAGTTGGAGGAGACGTCCTCCCCAGATCAGACCACCCGATCTGGCGGGTAGCTACCCTTTTCCATGGCAATATCATCCGCCAAACAGTAATTTTATAATTATTTATATATGTGGTAGCTCAGGGGCCTGGTGCTCGCCTTTGATTTCATAGTAAGCGAGTAACCTGGGTTCGATCCCCGGTGCCAGCACCTCTAATATTGTTCTACAATCGGATTACCAATTTTAATTTTTTTACGCGGAACCCTAATTATATTTCCAAAATAAAAGTAGCCTAAGTTACGCGCTGTAATATCAGCTATCTGTCAGTGAAAGTCCCGTCGAAATCGGTCCAGCCGTTTCGGACATTAGCCGGAACAAACACCCAGAAAGACAGACAAAAATTTTAAAAATTGTTTGTTTTCTTCTAAGTACCGTATATACTTTCATAAGCATTGAGTAAAAATCTGTTTCGTTATAACAAACGGACACTTCAATTTTTATTTGTATAGACATATTAATCGGATGAGAATGCAATAATATGGTACCATGAAGCTGGTCTGATGTTGGAGTTGGAAGTTATAATTAAGTTTAAGTGAAGGAAAGTAAGTTAATTTGCTAAATGTAAAATGGTGTGTATTACCTAGTTTTGAAGAGCACCGCCCGCCCTCCCTCAACAGCGTGCACCAGACAACCAATACCGCTACCGGGAACCGCCACCAGATACCCTCCACCACCACAACACTACCACTAGGCAATACACACCACTGTTGTCGAGAACACGACTCTCGTGCTCTTCAAAACTAGGTTCGTTCGTTCGCTCGTTTCAGCCTATCGTAAGTCCACTGCTGAACATAGGCCTCCCCAATAGATCGCCGCAAAACTTTGTAGCTCCCATTTTGGGAGGATTTTGCCATAGTTGCTACACTTGGCAGGCGGATTGGCAACCGCAGTTTATTTATTCAGATGTTTCAGGAAAATGCTGCTGCCCATCTCCTGGTTTTCATTTTCCCTCTGTCGACTTTTACGACACCCACGGGATGAGATGGGGTGGTAGATTCTCTTAAGCCGCTACCACAAAACTAGGTAATACACACCATTTTACATTTTGCATGCGGATCTTAGCAAATGAACTTTCCCTCCTTTATTATTTTACTAATTTATTACATGATTCGGAAAAAAATCTACTGTTGGTCGATGGTGCTGGAACGTATTTTTTTTTTTATTGTATAAAGTGACGAAACGAGCAAAACGTTCACCTGATGGTAAGTGCAACGTCCGCCCACAACAAATGCTATGTCACACAGAATATTTCTGTGTGACACCACACTGCGTCCGTCACCCTGAGACATCAGTTCTTAAGTCTCAAATGCCCAGTGATTACGCTAGCTCACAGTGCCCTTCAAACCGAAACACAGTAATGCTTGCACACTACTGCTTCACGGCAGAATAACTGACCCTGGGGTGGTACCTACCTAGACGGATTCCTGCATAGGAATCCTACCACCAGTAAAAACACACTAGTTAACGCACACACTAACAAATCAAAATTGTCGCGAACTTTTGGCGCCAACTCGAAAAGTGGCGTTAGTTTTTATTTAATTTTGTAATGTCTGTGTATATTTGGAGTTTTGTTGTTTAATATTGATAGTTTATTATTGTGCTCTGTCATCCGTCAAAAAATGGATAGCAGAATTTAAGCGTGGTAGAGAGAGTGTGAAAGATGAACCCCGCTCTGGAAGGACGACGCTTCGACGTCAACTACTGACGAAAATATTAAAAAAGTACTTGATTTAATAATGGGAGACCACAGATTAAAAATTAGAGAGATAGCCGAGATTATAGGCATCTCTTATGAACGAACTCAAAACATCATTGTCAACGAGTTGGGTTTCCACAAGGTGTCTGCGAGGTGGGTTCCGCGACTGCTTTCAGTTGAACAAAAAAGGACGCGATTGACTATTTCACGCAACTGTTTGGAGTTATTTGAAGCCGATGCAGATGATTTTTTGAATCGTTTTGTTACTATGGACGAAACATGGGTTCATTACTGTACACCGGAAACAAAACAACAATCAAAACAGTGGAGAAGACCTGGTTCACCACCCCCTAAAAAGGCTAAGTCGATTTTGTCGGCAAATAAGGTGATGGCTTCAGTATTCTGGGACTCGAAAGGTGTGATTATGATAGATTATCTTGAAAGGGGTCAGACTATAAACTCTGATTACTACTGCACCTTACTACGTCGATTACGAGAGGAAATAAAAGAAAAACGTCGAGGAATGCTCAGAAGAAAAGTCCTGTTTCATCAAGATAACGCCCGTGTTCACACGTCAGTACAATCAATGGCTGGAATTCACAACTGTGGCTTTGAACTGTTACCGCATCCGCCGTATTCACCTGATCTGGCACCATCAGACTTCTTTCTGTTCCCGAACCTAAAAAAGCACTTGGGAGGTCAAAGATTTTCGACAAACGACGAGGTCAAAGCAGCTGTAGACGCATATTTTGACTCTAAGGAAGAATCATTTTTTTTTAACGGTCTAAATGCTTGGAAGGGGAGGTGGCAAAAGTGTATTGAACCATCAAGTTCAATACACTTTTGCTTTATTCCTTTGTGATTATGTAGAAAAATAAAAATATAACTGATTTAGTATGTGTTTATTTTCTTGGTTAGGCCGAGTACTTTTCAATCCACCCTCGTATGCAGCGAGTGCTTGTGAAAGTGTACAGTCATTGGAAAATTCAGTTCAATACCAATATTGTGCTTTTCGTTTTGTCTCCATCAGTCCAGCAAATCTTCAGTAAAAGTCAACTATCATTTTACTGTTGATCGAAATCGAAATTTTAACGAAGATTCGAAGATTGAATACTTGGATATATGGCTGCACAAACCGGTTACTGGTGATAGGATTCCTATGCAGGAATCCGTCTAGGTAGGTACCACCCCAGGGCCAGTTATTCTGCCGTGAAACAGTACTGTGCAAGCATTGCTGTGTTTCGGTTTGAAGGGCACTGTGAGCTAGCGTAATCACTGGGCATATGAGACTTAAGAACTGATGTCTCAGGGTGACAGGCACAATGTGGTGTCACACAGAAGTGTTCTGGGTGACACAGCATTTGTTGTGGGCAGCTTGCACTTACCATCAGAACGTTTTGCCCGTTTCGTCACTTTCTACAATAAAAAAAAACCGTGCAGGCCAATAAATGGGGAAATAAATAAATAAAGTGAAAGGATCATCTATTTAAAGTCTAATGTTAAGCATCAGGAATTGTCAGTGTAAATGCAAATATGCGAGTGATTAGTAATTTGAATTCATCATCATCATCATCATTTCAGCCTATCACTAATCCACTGCTGAACATAAGCCTCCCCCATAGATTGCTACAATAGTTTGTAGCTCTCATTTTGGGGGGCTTTTTGCCATAGTTGCCTCGCTTGGCAGGCGGGTAGGCAACCGCAGTTAATTTATTCTGATGTTCCAGCAAGATGCTGCTGCCCATCTTCCGGTTTAGATTTTCCCTCTGTCGACTTTTACGACACCCACGGGATGAGATAGATTCTCTTAAGCCGCTACCACAATTTGAATTACTAACTAAAAAGTTTGTCAGTGGCATAAGCACAAACCGCGCGATGCCAAAATTAAAAAAAAAATTGCCGCGCGTTTCGGGCTGTAAGTTTGTCTGTACTACATTATATTCTAAGTCTATGGTCTGTTAAATAAATGAGCGTGTGTAATGGAGATCTCGTGTCACTTTGATTGACAATATTGGTTAACGTGTATCTATCGGTGACGAGCTTGTGGAGAGGCTTTCAGACTGTCATTAGGAAGATTGGCTCGACAGTTATTAATGATATAACATGAATTGTTTAGAACGCGTAATTATAGTAATTGCGTGCGTACACAGATACATACAACCACGCCTTTAAAGTGACGAAACGAGCAAAACGTTCACCTGCTGGTAAGTGCAACCTCTGCCCATAATGCTGTGACAAGTTTGTGTGTGACACCACACTGTGCCCATCACCCTGAGACATAGGTTCTTAAGTCTCATATGCCCAGTGTTTACGCTAGTTCTCAGTGCCCTTCAGACTGAAACACAGTAATGTTTTGCACACTACTGCTTCACGGCAGAATAACTGGCCCTGGGGTGGTACCTACCTAGACGGATTCCTGAATGGGCATCCAACCACCAGTAAAGGCTTTTTCCTTTCTCCCATATAAGGCAGAAGCCTAACACGGAGGCAACTTTTCGCCTCCGCGGTAAACGAGATTTGTCGAGTGGCGAACCACGTCGCCTCCATTTTGGTACGAGTCAAAAAAAATCTTACTCCACATTGCGTTCCCAGGAGCTGTATAGTGACAGCATATTATGGTGTTATTCTGCACGACCTGCTGTCCGTTCAAAACGCTAATCGCCTCTTACGGCACCTCGATTTTTTTTGTATGGTGTAATGCAATTAGCCTTATGGCTTTCACTGCGTCACCGGAAGCGACTCGCGAGCAAATTGCCCTCGAGTGAGAAGAACAACATCGCAGCTGACGACAGACGGCGATAACGCCCGCTGCTCCGCTGGACCCCGACCCCTGAAAACGAATAAAATAGTATCCGACTGACAAGGGGGGGGGGGGGGGGGGGCTCGAAGTGATTCTAGGCTCACCGGATCTCACCGATTAATCACACCTTGACGAAATTCAGCACAGATATTATATAATTCAGCAGAGATAGCCTGTATCCTGGAGACGGACATAGGATACTTTCTATTCCGGAAAATCAATTTTTTTTTTTCACTAAAGTGACGGAACGAGCGAAACCTTCACCTGATGGTAAGTGTAACGTCTGCCCATAACAAATGCTGTGTCACCCACAAAATTACTGTGTCACACCACACGGCGCCCGTCACCCTGCGACATCAGTTCCTAAGTCTCATATGCCCAGTGTTTACGCTAGTTCTCAGTGCCCTTCAAACCGAAACACAGTAATGTTTGCACAGTACTGCTTCACGGCGGAATAACTGGCCCTATTATACCTACCTAGACGGAATCCTGCATAGGAATCCTACCAGCCTTAAAAATAATTGGAGAGAATGAAGAAAGAAAGAAACAAAACAAATGCTGGCGGTGGCGATTTTCGAGAATATATCCCTCCATCTCATCCCGTGCTACAACATAGCACTGTATTTTTGAAGAACTAATCCACGCAGACATTTTCGCGTGCTTCGGCTTGTCCATTATCCATAATAATATTATAAATGCGAAAGTAACTCTGTCTGACCCTCTGTCTGTTTGTTACTTATTCACGACTCAGTCCTTGGACCGATCATCACAAAATTAGGGACAGAGGTAGCTTTAATCATGGCGATGGATATAGGATTTTTTTTTTATTGTATAAAGTGACGAAACGAGCAAAACGTTCACCTGATGGCAACACCACACTGCGCCCGTCACCCTGAGACATCAGTTCTTAAGTCTCAATACCCAGTGATTACACTAGCTCCCAGTGCCCTTCAAACCGAAACACAGTAATGCTTGCACACTACTGCTTCACGGCAGAATGACTGGCCCTGGGGTGATACCTACCTAGACGGAACCCTGCATAGGAATCCTACCACCAGTAGAAGGATATCTTTTTGTACCGAAAAATCAAATATTTCCCCACGGGATATTTGAAAAACATTAATCCACGCGGACGAAGTCGCGTGCACAAGCTAGTAGGTGATAAAACTTGATGCTATGGCGTTAAGGAGTTGCATGCTGAGACCCGAAATTTGAACCGAGAGGGGCCTAATTGTAAATACTCAGATCAGCGAGGTACCATGCCGTACGGCGCAGTCATATGATCGGTTAGTTTTAAGCGGGCGAAACCGCCGGCAACTACCAGTTTCATATAAATAAAGGAAGTAATAAGAAATTAAAAAACCCATCCAAAAAATGCTCTTGACGAACCACAACAATGTAGGGAAATCTTTCTGACTCTTGACTGAAAATCTTTCTAAATGTTCTAGGATTCTTCTACAATAATACGATTAGGTACCACTGCGGCGTGCCAGGTAATTTGTCATCTGGCAGTAGTGTGCAAACATTACTGTGTTCTGGTCTGAAGGTTACTGCTATCTAGTGTAATCACTGGGCATAAGAACTGATGTCTCAGAGCGCAGTGTAATGGTACACAACAATGTTTTGGGTGACAACGCACTTGTTATGGGCAGATGTTGCAATTACCATAGAATGTAAAATAGACATAGATACATTCCTTTTTCCATATAAAGGGTTAGGCGGAGATCACACCCGTGCTCTTATCACCCCCGCGGGAAACGAGGAGTTACGGGTGGCAAACTGTCAGAGTGACGGGTCGACGCCATTTTGATACGAGTCAAAAAATTCAGAGACAGCATTGCATTTTATGATGTTATTCTGGACGAATAAAGGCTGTCCGTACAATAGCTTAGTCGCCTCTTACGACACCTCGGTAGGAAAGAGGTAGGTGCTATTCTACTCTGCTGGACACCTATCGTCTATAATCATCGGGAATATATCAGTGAAAACCACATGCAAATTCGTTTAATGGTTAAAGTGTAGAGACAGAAGGACGGACGCTCGCCAGGACCTTCCTTATATACTACTATGCACTGCGGTTTACATACATACACATACATAAGATCACGACTGTATCCCATAAGGGGTAGTCAGAGACTGGGCACTCACTGCAAAAACAGATGACTGCCACAATCCACGTTTCACAATATAATGCACTTGGTTTGATAGGTGGTGAGCCCATCGCCACCATGCTGTTGGGTGCACAGTGCAGTTTAATTCCTTATTCGCCTTTCACGAGATCCATTGGATGAGATGGAGTGGTAGTATTCTTTTAACTAGCCGCCACCACACGGCTAACGGCGGTTTCACCCGCGTAAAAAAACTGACCCTGATCGATGATATATTTATTTATTTATTTAAACTTTTATGCACATGTGGTACACATGGCGGACTTAATGCCTAAAGGCATTCTCTACCAGTCAACCATAAGGCAAAGCAGAGAAAAACATAATATGATAGGCGGTGCAGGGAACAATAGCAGAGTAAAAAATAATTTATTATCTATAAATATAAATACATAAACTATAAAATATATTCATGATTATACCAATACATACATATACACAGATATACATATATATATATATATATGTATACACATACATACATACATTATAAGTAAACACACATACACACGAATAAGAGACAAAAATAGAATTCATACTTGCAGCGAGTTTTTAAAATATTCCCGTACTTTAATTTTGAACGCAAACTTGTTAGGAGCTTTTTTATATCAAGAGGTATATCGTTCCAGAGTCTTATAGCCAACGATATATATAGATATATCGATGATATATCTATATCATCGATCCCTATTTGAATCGGATTTTGGTAACCTAAAACCTAATCATTTTCCAAAATTTAAGATGCCTAAGTTACCCGCTATAACACTTGCATTCAGTAAAAGTCCCGTGAAAATCGGTCCTACCGTTTCGGAGATTGGCCGAAACAAACAGACAGACAGACAGACAGACAAAAATAAAAAAAAAACATTTTCTCATAAGTGATGATGATGATATTCTCCTGGCCGATTTCGACCACGGCGACAACTTTCGAATATTGTCGATAGCTATCAATTGCGCAGGAGGTATTATAGTGCCACAAGTGTACGCGCAAACACAGAGGCACACACAAAAATTTGTGTTTGAGCACAAATGTTGGCTCCGGCTGGGATTCGAGCCCAGGACCTGCGGCTTAGAAGTCAGGTACTCTGACCACTAGGCCATAAGTACTCATTAGCATTGAGTAAATATTTACTCGGTGCAGATGAACTCTCGCCACCATTTTACTTTTTATTCGTACTTTTTTTATTTATCTAATCTTAATCTTTTTTTTTTAAGTTATATAACTTACTCGTATCACTAAAATAGCTGAGAAAAATAAAAAAGTCTACATAGATTCTAATTAATTAATTCGCCGTGTGGTGGCAGCTCGTTAAAAGAATACTACCACTCCATCTCATCCAATGGATCTCGTAAAAGGCGAGTAAGGAATTAAACTGCACTGTGCACCCAACAGCGCACGGTGGCGATGGGCTCACCACCTATCACACCAAGTGCATTATATTGTTTTGGTGAAACGTGGATTGTGGCAGTCATCTTTTTTTGCAGTGAGTGCCCAGTCTCTGACTACCCCTTATGGGATACAGTCGTGATCTTATGTATGTATGTATGTAAATAGCTGTCATTTTGTCATTACAACCAGACACTTCAAATTCATATATTTGTATAGATGTATAGATTTAACTCCTCTCTGTTAGCATTGGAGTACTGAATACGTTATCCTGTACGAGGATTAATTATACCAACGGTTCACAACAATACGCTGATAATTTGCGAAACGGACAATGGATGAACCCTCGTCAAACGCTTTGGATCGGCCGTTAATGTCTGGCCTTTCAGTAAAATATTCTTTTAACAGCGAACACGGGAGTGATAAATCTTATATTATTTACGCGCACACGGGCACATTATCGTATCGTATCGTATCGTATCGTTTCAGCCAGTCCACTGCTGCACATAGGCCTCCTCCATAGATTGCAAACAAAGTTTGTAGCTCTCGTTTCGGGGGGATTTTACAGTAGTTGGACGCTTGGCAGGCGGGTTGGCAACCGCAGTTGATTTATTCATACGTCCCTCGCCGCTCGGGCTCACTGAAAACCAGCGCTGTAGTCTCGACTGCGGCATTAAGCTGAGTGAGACCCGTTTGCTCAATGCGCCACGACACACGTGACAATATTTTTGTACACGAGTTTTGTTAAATGTTCAGTTTTGTGATGTTGTTTAATGTTTCTTTCTGTTTGTCTGTAAATACATTGTTAACTTGTATGTCTAGTGCCTAATTTTTTATGTATTTGTGTCTGTGGCGTATTTACGCAATAAATGTTTTCTTTCTTTCTTTCTCTTTATTGTCATGCTCTGTAGCTACACTAGCTCTCAGCGCCCTTCAGACTGAAGTACAGTAACGTTTTCACACTCCTGCTTCACGGCAGAATAACCGGCCCTGGGGTGGTACCTGCCTAGACGGATTCCTGCATAGGAATCCTACCATCAGAAATGCCACCTGCATGGTTTCGCGGGGAGTCGATGGTTGCAGGTGGCTCAGTGTTTTGTGGCAGTCTATGGAGGAGGTCTATGTTCAACAGTGGACTGAGATAGACTGAAATGATTATGATGATGATGGTGTGTATTTATTTTATAATTACACCGATACGTATGAATAAAATATAACGAAACGTTTTAAAACTAAATTCCTTTCTTAAATTTATATTTTAGTGGCGCCATTTTATGATCAAAGTCACAAATTTTTCCACGCCGTCGCTCCGTAAAGCCGAAGCCCGCTTTCTTTTATATGCTTTATAATGCAACTGTAATGTAATTTCCAAAGCTGTTTTCATAAAAACTGAAAAATTCGTAACACTTATATACGTGGCGAGTATACTTGTGAGTAGTTGGACGATTTCAGAGTTCACATAAATCTATACAATTTAATAAAATTTAAGTGTCTGTTTGTAATAATAAAATAACAGCGTTTTACTCAATGCTTATGAAAGTATTTACGGTACTTAAAAGAAAAAAAAAACAATTTTAAAAATTTTTGTCTGTCTTGTTGTTCGGGCTAATCTCCGAAACGGCTGGAATAGTTTTGACGGGACTTCCACACTTAGGCTACTTTAATTTTAGAAAAATGATTAGGGTTCCGCGCAAAACAATAAAACCACAAAATACGATTCAAATAGAGAAGTATTTATATGCATATCATCGATCGGGGTCGATTTTTTTAAGCGGGTGAAACCGCAGGGCAAAGCTACTTTCAAACATGATTGTAAAAGACATTGTATAGTATCAGAAAACACTTTTTTTAATAAAGTTAATTTTCTAATATCCGCATGTAAGTAAAAAACGATGTGAAGCGCTTCGTATGAAGAGCAACGCCCGCCCTCCAGCTATTGCATGCACTCAGGCCAGAGTTATAATTTCTATGTTCAATTTAGGCATGTTTAAATCTTTTAAGAAGATCAAAATCTACACCGTTTCGAAAAATAAGATCTGCTCGGTGAAGAACCGGCAAGTAATTTCTTGCCATATTATTCTTTCGTCCATCCTCACATACATAGGAAGAAAATTGACGAAATACATTTAGGAGGCGAGTGTGAATGGGCCGTGTGGTGGCGGTTTGAGAGAATTTACCACCACATCTCATCCCGTGGCTGTCGTAAAAGTCGACTGACGGAAAATTAAACCCAAAGGATAAGCGGCAGCATCTTCCTAGAACATCTAAATAAATAATCCGCAAAATCCCTCAAAAATGAGAGCTACCAACTTTTGTGGCAATTTATGGGGTAGGCCTATGTTCAGCAGTGGGCTAGTTATAGGCTGAAATGATGATGGTGATGTAAATGGCAAGCCGATAAGGGTCGACGTAGGCGAACGTATCACGATCAGATCAAAGACGTTTCAAGGAAAGGCCACGTTAAAAGTACCCGCAACCGACGAGCTTGCATGAAAACGCTAATGAAAGTAGAATAAGCGAAAGATGTGTGTGAAGATCGGAACAAGTGGAAAGTTGTGGTCTCTGCCTACCGAAATCGGAAAGAGGCGTGATTCTTTGTGTGTATCTATTACATTATAAATAATAATATAATGTAAATATATAGTATTATGAATACAATGTCTTTTGATATCCATGCTATAATATTAAAAATGCGAAAGTAACTCGCTCTGTCCCTGTCTGTTTGTTACCTTTTCACGGCTCAACCGCTGAACATAACTTAATGAAATTTGTGACAGAGATTGCTTGCATCCTGGAAACGGACATAGGGTACTTTTTATCCCGGAAAATCGAAGAGTTTCTCCAAGATATAACCTATATCTACGCGGACGAAGTCCGGGCATCAGCTAGTAATATATTTAGTCCGGCCAAAGGTTCTGTTACTCGTACAAATGAAAATGCATTTTTTTTAATGAAGTAATGTAATACTATTAAAATTTATACCTGCATATTTATTAGTCTCAGCAAAAAATAAAAAAAAAATTCGTTTCGAAATGGCCACCTTTGGCTTTTATACAGGCCTTTAATCTGTTTGGCCACGACTCCGTGTCGTTTAGAGCAGGCTATGTCCTCTAAAACTGACCATAATTTGAAGTGTAAAGAGTTGAGGTCTAGGCTAGATGAGGGCCAGTCTTCAGCTCTTATAAAGTCCGGAACGTTGGTTTCAAGCCAGGCTTGGGTAGTTCGTGCCATGAGACCAGGTGCAGAGTCCTGCTGGAAAGTCCACGGTATATTTTTAAAAAGTTTATTGCTCAGAGGTTTTACAACATGATCCAAGACTGTATCTTGATACACTTTGGCTGAAGTTTTCACTCCTTTTTCACAAAAATGTAGTTTTGTGACTCCTTGATAAGACACGCCCCACCAAACCATCACTGACGCAGGATGATGACCACGTTGTACCTTTCCGACCACTAGAGCAGCTTTATGGAACTGTAAGCGTACCCTTTATCATTTTGCTTATTGTAGTGTTCTTCAATCGTGAAAATTTTTTCATCGGTAAAGAGGATGTTCCTGTGCCTTTCACCTGCGTATCGCGACAAGGCGTTTTGATCGATCCACTCTCTTTATTTGTAAAGATTGAGTTAGGGCATGTCCTATATATCGACGATAAGCACCGAGCTTCAGGTCTTATTTTATAATACGCGATAGAGTCCTAGCGGAAATCTTCATTTCTTGCGATAAGATTTTTTGCTTCCTAATGGGGTTTCGACGAATTCTGGCTTAAACAGCATTAACAGCCTTTGTAGTTCTAACAGCACGCGGCCGCCCCGATCTTTTCTGGTCTTCGACAGAGGAAGTGTTGTTGTATCTGTTGATAGTACGATATACGAACAAACGGCTGATACCAAGCTTTTGAAGTGTCTGGAATATGACCCACTTTGTGCAATGCGATCACTGCAATCCTTTTTTCTTTAACACCCCATTCCATATTGTAATTTGATAATGAACACGAAAAAATATTTGAAATGGCGCAAAATCGAAAGAAGTTTTAGAAATAATTTACGTGTTCCAAATTCATAATAATTAAAAAGTTGAAAAAAAAGAAAAGCTTTTTTTGTAACAGTAATTATGGCCAGACTAGTTATATATAGGATGAGAAGGTGATCTTATCGCGTAAGCGTTACATCGGGCACGGGTAGGTTGAGACCAGTAAGTGCTTCTGTGTCTTCGCGTACACATGCGGCACTATAATATCTCCTGCGCAGTGGATGGCTTCTGACAGTATTCGGTAGTTATTGTCGTGGTCGAAAATCGGCCTGAAGGACTACATGAGAAGGACAAATTCCAGCGTGGCACTTTTTTTATAAAAATGACGGCGTCACCGATAGCTGAGCAATAGGGCCGCCATCATCTTGATTAGACAGCACAGGGTTTAATATGTAGACCCCAAATAAGACACGAGGTTGCGCGTTTACCGTTAAAAAGAAACCCTTCGTCGTATCACCTTGTTTTGGAAGGACTCTCCTCGTTGCCTCGGCCAGTATCGGAATCCTTGGCTTAGACATATCGAGTGATGTTTAGTTTCGCTGTCACTTGGAAGGGAAGGCCAAATTGGCTTCTAAAAAGCATGGCGTGCTCAGTAGAGCGGGACATTACTTCATCCCGGTCCACCGCTTGCAACTTTACAAGGCGCAGGTTCGGCCTCACATGGAGTACTATCCAGTGCGACCATTTTGGCATCACGCAGTTAATTCTTCGATGCAAATTGCGAGCCCGCTATTCGAAGGAATTTGATGTGTAAAGTAATACCAAAATGATAATTAAATCGTTTGTCAGAGGGTTACAACGTTAAGACGTTGCACTTACCATCAGGTGAACGTTTTGCTCGATTCATCACTTTATACAATAAAAAAGGGACCTTCAAGAAAAGTGCCTATTCCTTCCTCAAAGGCCGGCAACACACCCGCGATCCCTCTGGTATTACGGATGTTCATGGGCGGCGGTAATCACTTACCATCAGGTGAGCCACTTGCTGGTTTGCCCCCTCTCTTACAAATAAAGACAGACAGAGAGAGAAGTTACTTTCGCTCATAATATTAGGGATGTAAAAAATCGATATTTCTGTATATGGGGTTTAAACCTGTAATAAAAAAATTAAATAAAAAAAAATAGAAATAAACGACGTACGTGCGTTTGATATTCTACCGTGAAATATCCGCAGTGCGGAAGTTTTATTACTATTTGCTTGAATGAAAACCGTAAAGCAAATTATAAATGCGGCGTCCAAGGCAGCCGTTAAACCAATGAATACTACTAATTTAATTGTGAAATGAAAAAGAAGGCAGTGTAACTTTCAACTTTTACTGTATCGCAAGGTAACTTCACTAATGGTAGGCTTCCTGAATGGAAATCCTACCATCAGTGAAGGTAAGGGACGAGACGTGACGAGCAAAACGTTCACCTGATGACAAGTGCAACGTCTTCCCATAACAAATGTTTTGTCACCCAGAACATTTCTGTCATCAGTTCCTAACTCCCATATGCCTAGTAAGTACTGAAACATATTTCTTCTTCTTTTTTTTAATTCTGGCCTCTCATAATAAAATTCTGCCAATGTCAAGTCAGTCACGAGAGTGACAATAGGTAATTCAAAATGTCGATCAACAGTAAAATGATAGTTGACTTTTACGGAAGATTTGCTTGACTGATGGAGACAAAACGGAAAGTGCAAGGCTTAAATTGAATTTTCCTATCACTGTACACTTTCACAAGCACTTGCTGCATAATAAACTATCAATATTAAACACCGAAACTCCAAATGTACAGAAATTAAAACACTACCGTCACTTTTCGAGTTACAAAAGTCTGAAATATATTTATTCTCTGACGTAAATACAAATTCCGTTTGTCAAAAGTAATTTCTTTTTTACCAACTACCACCGTTCTTTAATGAGGAGGAAGTATGGAGAAAAAACAGGCGATAGGATGGTAGGATTCCTATGCAGGAATCCGTCTAGGTAGGTACCACCCCAGGCCCAGTTATTCTGCCGTGAAGCAGTAGTGACCAAACATTACTGTGTTTCGGTTTGAAGGGCACTGTGAGCTAGCGTAATCACTGGGTATATGAAATTTAAGAACTGATGTCTCAGGGTGACGGGAGCAGTGTAGTGTCACACAGAAATGTTCTGGGTGACATAGCTTTTGTTATGGGTAGACGTTGAACTTTACATCAGCTGAACGATTTGCTCGTTTCGTCACTCTATCCAAAAAAAAAAGAAAGGAACTCCGCAGGTTTCCTCTTTTTAGTCATATTTAAAAAGAAATTAAATTACATAAATTAAATAAAATGTAAAATAAATAGTACATTAGAAACATTACACAAGTAACAGACTATAATTAAATGTCCCACTGCTGAGCACAGGCCTCCTCTCATTTCTGAGAGGGTTTTGGAGCGGGGAATAGTCCGCCACGCTGCTCCAATGCGGATTGGCGGACTTCACATGTCCTCGAAATATTTCTATTCCTCGGATATGCAGGTTCCCTCACGATGTTTTCGTTCACCGCTGAGCACGTGGTAAATAAGCACATAAAATTTTAGAACAATTACAGAGGTGCTGGCATTACATTGCTTGCATGACATTACCGGGGATCGAACGCAGGAATGTTTGTTATACCCTCAATTTTTTTTCGTTTATTGATTTTCTTTTGTTTTTTATTTTATTCTTATTCGTATTAATTTTCATATTGGAGGGATTTTGCCATAGTTGCCACGCTTGGCAGGCGGGTTGGCAACCGCAGTTTATTTATTCAGATGTTCCAGTAAGATGCTGCTGCCCATCTTCTGGTTTTCATTTTCCCTCTGTCGACTTTTACGACACCCACGGGATGGAATGGGGTGGTAGATTCTCTTAGGCCGCTACCACACGGCATATTTTGTTTATTCACCTTTACTGTAATTTGTGACTGAAATCTGAAGTGTCGGAATAAATGTCTTTACGTCTATAAGAATGCTAGGACTACCCCAGAGTCAGTTATCCGTGAAACAGTAGTGTGCAAGCATTACTGTGTTGCGGTTTGGAGGGCACTGTGAGCTAGCTTACGCTTATGCTAGGCATTTGAGACTTAAGAACTGATGTCTCAGGGTGACGGGCGCAGTGTGATGAGAAGCTCAAGAAATATTCCCATACGTCCATAATCGCGCCATGAAAGTTTTCTGCGATGCGAACTATACATCCGCCAAAGTGTTACATGGAAATATTCTGAGTGACACAGCATTTGTTTTGAGCGGACGTTGAACTTACCATCAGGTGAACGTTTTGCTCGTTTCCTCACTTTACACAATAAAAAAAACATTATGTTTTATTGACGTTTAAAAGCAAATTATTAACGTTAAACATTAGTTTAACGTTAATAATTTGCGTTAATAAACGTCAATAAAACATAATGTTTATAAATACAATGTATATTAATACAATGTTTGAAAAAGCATTATTGACCTCGTCGTAAATGAATTATTTTGAAAATCAAAGATTTGATGATCAGCGAATAATACTATGTCACCATTATTTCTTATTGAATAAAGCAAATCATAAATGGTAAATGAGAAATAAAAACGGACCGATAATCGAACCCTGCGGGACACCCATAGACTCTGCCGAACCCGGAAGAACTCGCACCATTAATAACAACTTTATGTGTTCTTTTACTCGAAATGGATGTGATTAGTTTAAGTAGAGTATTTCTTACACCATTATGATGTTGTTTCCTGATGAATATTTCATGATGAACACGATCAAAAGCCTTAGAAAGATCACAAAAGACAGCCTGGGCATCTTGTGAATTCTACCAGGCATCTAAAATAATAATTTTATTTTTGATTTATTTATATTTGGTTTATTAGGAATTAAACTGCACTGTGCACCCAACAGCGTATGGTGGCGATGGGCTCACCACCTATCACACCAAGTGCATTATATTGTTTTGGTGAAACGTGGATTGTGGCAGTGATCTGTTTTTGCAGTGAGTGCCCAGTCTCTGACTACCCCTTATGGGATACAGTCGTAATCTTATGTATGTATGTATATTTGGATTATTCGCTCAACACCTGCATCAGTTATAGAGGGACCCCCTGTAAAACCAAACTGATTACTGTGGAGTATTTTTTTTAAAAATTAAAATGCAGTTTGCTCAAGATTGACTAGTTCAAAGATTTTAATAAGTGTCGGTAGCACAGAAATGGATCTAAATTTAGCGGGGTCCAATGTACGAATTCTATCAGATTTAAATAAAGGAATGACTTTACTGTATCTCATTAAGTCAGGAAACACACCGGATTTTAAACTGTTATGGAAGATAATGGCTTAATGAGTTGCTGTTATATCTATTATATACGCAGTTCCTTGAACGGACATCCCCCATATCCCAGCTGTTTTTTTAGGAGTTCATTGTCTTAAATTTAAAAATATTATTACGTACACTAAAATTTTCTTTGAGTAATGCTTCAGTGACAGTAGGAGAAGGATCGAAAGATTTCGTAGTTTTTTTTTTATATTTCATAAAATTGACGAAACAAGCAAAACGTTCACCAGATGGTAAGTGCAACGTTTGCCCATAACAAATGCTGTGTCACCCAGAACATGTCTGCGTTGACTTGTGAACACCACACTACGCCCGTCACCCTCAGACTTCAGTTCTTAACAGAAACATTTTTTCAAAACACACATACAAACCACATGGAAGTCTCATCGACAATCTCTCTTGTTCGCTCAACTACGCTACTAGCTATCAGTACCCTTCAGAGACGTACGTATATATAAACAGACTAAAATACACTAGTTGATGTTCGATTGAATAATTTGGATTCAATTGCCCATCCATTCCTCTCGTATTCCAGCGGCGTACAAAGTCAATTTGTGATAGTAATTTACCAAATGGACGCCCTGCAGTCGCCTGGATATTGCACTTTGAATGAATACGGGAATTCAACAAAACTTATTTGCTAATGGTAATTTTCTGCTGATCTAGTCTCTTGGAAATGACAAGCCCAGATAAAACCGGTACAGCAGTCTTTGCCATGTGATCCACACTAATATAAACGCGAATGTAACTCTGTCCCTCTGTCTACTTGTTGCATTCTTACGGCGCAACATTTGAGCAAATCTTGACGAAATTCGGCACAAAGATACGTGTACGTGATACGTGAAAGCGCGACGTGGTTCGCCACCCTTCACATCTCGTTTCCTGAGAGGACGAAAAGTGGGCTACGGATGTTGTCTCTGCCTAACCCAATGGGTAAAGATGTGAATGTTTTAAAGGTAAAGGAGAGAAAGTTAATTTGCTAAGATCCGCATGCAAAATGTAAAATGGTGTGTATTACCTTTATATTATATTGGTTTTGAAGAGCACCGCCCGCCCTCCCTCAACAGCGTGCACAAGAAAACCAATACCGTCACCGGGAGCCGCCAACAGATACCCTCCACCACTACAACACTACCACTAGGCAATACACATCACTATTAGAGGAGAATTATTGTGACATACTTTTAATTTCTTTTGTGTAAATACTTATTGTACTCATTTTGGAAAACCAAAAATTAAAAAAAAAATTCTTTCTCCCCTTTACTACAATGGATTTCCGCAAAGTACCGCCTGATTCTATCAACTATGTGTGAATGTATGTTGTATTTCTCAATTTAGTAGTTATTGTTGTTACATATTTGTCTTTTACAAATCTTCCTGTATTGTCTCTTTCTTTCTTTTATCTCTTCTATTCATCCACTGCTGAACATAGGCCTCCCCCTTAGATAACCAGAACGGTTTGTAGCTCTCATATTGGAAGGATTATGCCATAGTTGCCACGCTTGGCAAGCGGGTTGGCAACCGCAGTTGATTTATTCAGATGTTCCAGGAAGATAGTAAAGTAAAGTAACAGCCTATAAATGTCCCACTGCTGACCACAGGCCTCCTCACATTTCTGAGAGGGTTTTTGGAGCTCGGAATAGTCCGCGGCGCTGATTCAATGCGGGTTGGCGGACTTCACATATCCTCGAAATATTTCTATTCCTCAGAGATGCAGGTTTCCTCACGATGTTTTCTTTCACCGCTTAGCACGTGGTAAATCAGCACTTAAAATTGTAGAACAAATGCTGCCGCCCATCTCCTGGTTTTAATTACCCTCTGTCGACGTTCACGACACCCACGGGATGGCATGGGGTGGTAGATTTTCTTAGGGCGCTACCACACGGTCTTTTTATGCGGTATTCAAATCTATCTATGCGTTTTATATAATTGACATTGGTAACGAAATTACTACTAACTAGTGAAGTTTTCTTTCATCTTCGGAATTAAAAGTAACCAATGTCAGTCTCCAGGATGCAAGCTATAAATGGGCCTAATTTAGTCAGAATCGATTAGGTGGTCGATCCGTGAAAAGGTAACAAACAGACGGAGGGACAGAGAGAGTTACTTTCGCATTTATAATATTAGTGTAGATAGTATGAAGACCGCGTTGCCTAGTGGTCAGAGTACCTGACTTCTAAGCCGCAGGTCCTGGGCTCGAATACCAGCCGGAGCCAACATTTGAGCCAAAACACAAATTGTTGGTTTTCGGGTGTGGTTGTGTTGTGATCGTCCCCGTGTTTCTGACACTGCATCCTTGCCTACATCCGATCTTATCGCATTAGCGTTACATCGGGCGCGGGTAGGTTGGGACGAGTGAGTGCCTCTGTGTTTGCTTGCACACTTGTGGCACTATAATATCTCCTGCGCAATTGACAGCTATCGACAATATTCGAAAGTTATCGCCGTGGTCGAAATCGACCAGGAGAATAATATCATCATCATCATCATAATCAGACAGTATGGATGTCTCCTGGTAACTCCGCAACTTTAATGGTCAGGTAAAGCACTTACCATCGGGTGATCAACATGCTCTTCTCGCCGTTCTCTTTACTTAAAGAAAAACAAAGTAATAGTGAAACTGTTGCAAATATTGTGAAAAGCAATACTATATAATAGGCTATATAATATATATAATAGGCTTTATACACACTAATGCTGTCACATTAACCATTTCGCTATTATTAACTTTCACTGTAATGTGCACTTGGCTTTATGGTCTGAGGACTGTGTGCTGCTATTGTGAGGTAAATAAAATATTAGAGACTGTGTTGTGTTGCTTAGTGGTTACCGTACCTGACGCAGAGGTATTGGGTTCATATCTCGATCAATTATGAGAACGATTTATGTGGATAAAAAAATTGTTTAAAAACTGAAATCCCGACTATTTAAAAATTGCGTTATAAAAATTGTGAAACAGAAAAATATTCTTTTTAAAAAAACTATGCAATATTTCTCATCTAATAGATAAACAACATACATGTAGTTTGTTGGCTCGGTTGGCGCAGTGGCTAAGCCCTTGGCTTCTGCGCCGCGGGTCGCGGGTTCGATTCCCGCACGGGACTAATATTTGTATGGCCTACAGATAATTGTTCCGGGTATGGGTGGTTTGTGCATGTGGAATTTATGTCTGTAAAACGTACCCACGACTCAAGAGAAATCCTACTGTGGGGCATCGTTTTTTTAAAAAAGAAAGAAAAAGAAAGATATACATTTTAATTTAATACAGCTAAATAGCTCGTAGAACCGATAACCGTTGGGGAAGATTTGTTGGCAACCTCGTACACCGACGGAGCGACGACCTGAACGGTTTCGCGGGAAGTCCTTGGTGCAGTTGGCTCTGGACCGTGTTTTGTGGTAATCTATGGTGGAGGCCTATGTTCAACCGTGGACTAAGTTGGTCTGAAATGATAATGATGATGATGACATAGACATAGTCATGGTGATGTGGACAAAGGACAGCCGTGGTCATTTAATCCATGACTTTATGTCCTCTAGTGGACGCCATGTTGAATTTAGTGTGACGTCACGCAGTCTAAAACCAGCGGACGATCAAGACGCCTTTAACGATACCTCATTTGTCAAATTATGATACAGAAAGTTTTTGTTTTATTTATTGTTACCTGTATACACTGCATTTGTTTAAATTATTTAATAACTTTGTGTAGAAGTAAGTATCTCATACCTTTTTTTTTGTAATTCTGCGCATGCATATTTTTTATTCTATTTTATCTTATTTATATAATACAAATATGCGTTTTTTTTTATTGCATAAAGTGATGAAATGAGCAAAACGTTCTCCTGATGGTAAGTGCAACGTCTGCCCATAACAAATGCCAGAAAATTTCTGTGTAACACTACACTGTGCCCATCACCCTGAGACATAGGTTCTTAAGTCTCATATGCCCAGTGATTACGCTAGCACACAGTGCCCTTCAAACCGAAACGCAGTAATGTTTGCACACTACTGCTTCACGGCAGAATAACTGGCCCTGGTGTGGTACCTACCTAGACGGACTCCTGCATAGGAATCCTACCACCAGTGAAAAGTGCGTGTGTTTGTATGTACGTGTATGCGTATTTGTTTCTTTTTTAAAAATATACTTCTTCGTTATTAATATGTCCGGTAACTGCTCGGTAAATCTGAGGCACCGACAGAATAACAGCGCTGTGGCAACATTGCCATAGCATTATGCTGCCTTTTCGTTGCTACAGCCCAACGTACGTTTGTAATTGTAATACGTTGTATCTTATTGTTTATTTATCTTTTGAACTTTTAATGTATGTTGTGTTGTAGTATTGAATAAAGTTTTTCTTTCTTTCTTTCTTTCTCTTTCTTTCATACATACATTCAAAAAATGTTACTAATTAGTTCATATTGTCTGACATTTTATCACAAGATGAGTATGTTAATATGTGTGGTGGCGGCTTGAGAGAACCACTACTACCCCATCTCATCCCGTGGGTGTCGTAAAAGTCGACAGAGGGAAAATTAAAAGCAGGAGATTGGCAGCAGCATCTCCCTGGAACATCTGAGTAAATAAACTGCGGTTGCCCACCCGCCTGCCAAGCGTGGCAACTATGGCAAAATTCCACCTAAATGAGAGCTTCAAACTTTTGTCGTAATCCATGGGGGAGGCCTATGTTCAGCAGTGAACTGGTAATAGGCTGAAATGATGGTAATGTTGACGACGATTGAGCAGTAGGCTTCTGCGCTGTAGGTCGCGGGTTCGATTATCGCGCAAATAATATAAAAACTCCTATAACACGTGCTTATTACGTGTGGTACAAACATATATACAGTGACGCCTCTTTCCCATATAAGGAGTAGATAGAGGCCACTCACGTAGACCACTTTCACCCCCGCGGGAAACGAGACGTGACGGGTGGCGAACTTAAGGCCTTTATCACTGAATCCCGGAGACATCATGGCAATATTCACCTGGTGGTATGATTCCTATGCAGGAATGCATCTAGGTAGGTATAACCTCAGTGCCAGTTATTCTGCCGCGAAGCAGTAGTGTGCAAACATTACTATGTTTCGGTTTGAAGGGCACTGTGAGCTAGCGTAATCACTGGGCATATTAGACTTAAGAACTCATGTCTCAGGGTGAACGGCGCAGTGTGGTGGGTGGGTTTCTTTTATCCAACAAGTCGGATTTACTGTCCTCTTACTTTGTTATATTATATACTTA
Organism: Luehdorfia chinensis; assembly: GCA_019845155.1. NCBI lineage: Eukaryota > Metazoa > Arthropoda > Insecta > Lepidoptera > Papilionidae > Luehdorfia > Luehdorfia chinensis. Next base: position 2,154,141 of record JAHVAK010000014.1, on the reverse strand, counting down.
CACATGCGTCTATGCTCCCTGAATGACTCTTGCAATTTTTTGAATATTTTTAATAATATGAATACCATTATTTTAAATTATACACAAATATATTAGTTATTAATAGAATATGATTTATAATCTTTCGTTTATACTCAAATTATCCGATTTTATATGTTTAAAATAACATTGTGTTACTTTTAAAAATAAAATGTAAAACACGTATACAATAGGTAATTGTTATTTTGCAGTCGAGTCTCGTCCGTTTGCCAATACAAAGGTTTTTGGCTGAAAATTGGCGCTGTGTCTGTCCATACTTACACAGTACATGCTGAGCCAACCCATTTTCGACACAGAGCTATTTTGTTATACTTGATTTTGTTTCGTTTGTTTTTTTTTATATTCAACTGTCTTATGTTCTTACATACATACATACATAAGATCACGACTGTATCCCATAAGGGGTAGTCAGAGACTGGGCACTCACTGCAAAAACAGATGACTGCCACAATCCACGTTTCACCAAAACAATATAATGCACTTGGTGTGATAGGTGGTGAGCCCATCGCCACCGTGCGCTGTTGGGTGCACAGTGCAGTTTAATTCCTTACTCGCCTTTTACAAGCTCCATTGGTTGAGATGGAGTGGTAGTATTAGTTTAACGAGCCGCCACCACACATGTTCTTGTGCTGAATAAATGTTCTTTCTAATCTATTCTATAACCACGTCGCCGCCATTTTGGTACGAGTCGAAAAATTCTTACTCCCCATTGCGTTCCCACGAGCAGTATAGTGACAGAATATGTGTGGTACACATTTAATATGCACACGGTTTAAATGAAACTAATTTTACGGATAAATTAGTTTCATTTAAATGTGTAGTGTTCGCGTAAATATAAGAAATCATTATGCACACGGTTATTCCACTAGGCCTGTAATCTCATTCTCAACTCGCTGAATTATGACTTAGCTAATATAATTTTTAAGATAATATGTTAGGCGGGTCGCAACCCACATCAGACGTGCCCTGCGTAATCTCAGAAGCAGCTCACGTAGAGCCAAAACACTTAAATAAAATAGAAGTGTCATCTTTTAATTTTCTATCCTGGCAATTAGGGTACTAAATCGAGTCATTTTTGCAAATCATCACCATCATTATTTCGGTCTATCACTACTGCTGAAACAGGACTCCACCATAGATTGCCACAAAAGTTTGTAGCTCTCATTTTGGCGGGTTATGCCACAGTTGGCACGCTTGACAGGCGGGTTGGCAACCGCAGTTTATTTATTCAGATGTTCCAGGAAGACGCTGCCGTCCATCTCTGTTTTTTTTCCTTTGTCGACTTTTACGACACCCACGGAATGTGATGCGGTGGTAGATTCTCTTAAGCCGCTACCACACGACACTTTTGCCAATGTCGAGTAATAATTTAATTATAACAAAGACTTCATTTCGATAGTTGACTTTTAATGAAGATTTGTTTGACCGATGGAGGCAAAACGAAAAGCACAATTTTGGTCTGGAATTGAATTTTTCAATCACTGTACACTTTCACGAGCACTTGCTGCAGAATAAACTATCAATGTTAAACATTAATACTCAAAATATGCACAGAAATTACAAAATTCAATAAAAACACCGCCGCCATTTTTTGAGTTGGCGCCAAAGTGTCATTTTCAATTTTTTATTTTTTGTACTGAAACTTCTATTGAACGCATTGACAGTAAAATACAATGATTGAATTTGAGTGCAGCGTTTCTGTTTTTCTTCACCATCATCATCATCATTTCAGCCAGTCTTAGTCCACTGTTGAACATAGGCCTCCCCCATAGATTGCCAAAAAACTCGGTCCTGAGCCACCTGCATCCATCGACTTTCAACAAAACCGTGCGGGTCGTCGCTCCATCTAGTGGGGGGTCGCCCTCCACCGTGTTTGACGGTACGGGGTTGCCACTTGAGAACGTTTCCACACTAACAAAGCATGCTAATCCTAAACTAAAATAAAAAAATAACAGCCTATAAATGTCCCACTGCTGAGCAAAGACCTCTCATTTCCGAGAGGGTTTTTGGAAATGGGAAGAATCTGCCACGCTGCTCCAATGCGGGTTGGCGGACTGCACATGACTTCGAAATATTTTTTATCTCTCCGACATGCAGGTTTCCTCGCGATGTTTTCCTTCACCGCCGAGCACGTGGTAAATCAGCACTTAAAATTGCAATCAACAATTTTAGTGGTGCCGACACCGTGAAACGAACCAAAGTCACTCGCGTACTATGAAATTTAAAGCGGGCACCAAACCCCTGAGGTACCACAGCTCTTAACTTCCTAATCCTAATCCCAGTTATTCTTCATTAATATTTGTCCATTACCTCTCATCCCGTGTATCTTAAAAAACGACAGAGGGAAAATGAAAAACAGGAGATGGGCAGCAGCTACTTCCAGGAACATCTGAATAAATAAACTGTGGTTGCCAACCCGCCTGCCGAGCGTGGCAACTATGGCAAAATCCCTCCTAAATGAGAGCTACAAACTTTTGTGGCAATCTACAGGGGAGGCCTATGTTCAGCAGTGGACTAGTGATAGGCTTAAGTGATGATGATGACTTAATAATTGTTTATATACATAGCTGTTATCGGTGATATTTTTGTTAAATCATGTTTATTTATTTTTATTTGAATCAAATTCCTAATATATATGAGTTTCACTTCTTGAAGGAAAGAAAGTTAATTTGCTAAGATCCTCGTGCAAAATTTAAAATGGTGTATATTGCCTAGTTTTTGCATAGCGTCGCCCGCCCTTCCCTGTTCCTTGTGTCGGTGTTAGTTGTTGTCACGCTACTGTTGGAGGGCGGGCGGTGATCTTCAAAAACTAGGAAACATACACCATTTTATACGAGTATTTCGCATGCAGATCTTTGCAAATTAACTATAATTTATTTCGTTGTAAGACAACATCATCCACAGACAGACACCGGGACAGGTGAAAGAAAATGAAATCTAGTTAATAGAATCAGGCGTTACTTTGCGGAAATCCATTATAATGAAGGAAAGTAAGTTACTAACGGTGTTAGTTTGCTTGTGAACGCTACTGAGGGAGGGCGGGCGGTGCTCTTCAAAAAACTAGGTAATACACCATTTTTATATTTTGCATGCGGATCTTAGCAAATTAACTTACTTTCCCTCATTATAATGAAATCTTGTAAAAGAAATATTATTCGGGACGGTTAGCTCCGAACGAAACAAATCGACTTTGCAGTTGTCCCGACCTAACTCACGGACCCTCGCTCTTGTCAATTTGCCGCCGACGCCGAGACGCAGCTCCTCATTATTTATACTAATATTATAAACGCGAAAGTAACTCTCTCTGTCGCTGTGTCTGTTTGTTACATTCACGGCTCAACCGCTGAACCGATTTTAACGAAGTTAGGCACAGAGATAGTCTGGATGTCTATCTGTCTAGACAGATAGACATCCTGGAGATTACTCTGGTTTCCCTTCGAAACGTACAAATCTTTCGCCTTTTACTAAAGATTTCCGTGGAGGGGTAACTCTGGTGGTAGGATTCCTATGCAGCAACCCATCTAGGTAGGTATCACCCCAGGGCTAGTTATTCTGCCTTCATGGCAGTAATGTGAAACATTACTGTTTTTCGGTTTGAAGGGCACTGAGAGCTAGCGTAATCACTGGGCATATTAGACTTAAGAACTAATGTCTCAGGGTTACAAAGAAATGTTCTGGGTGACACAGCATTCGTTATGGGCAGACGTTGCACTTACCATCAGGAGAACGTTCTGCTCGTTACGTCACTTTTATCAAATAAAAAAATGGACATAGGATTTTATCCCGTAAAAGTAAAAACAATTTTATCTTTCTTGCATGCAAGTTGTACAACGAAAAATTTTCTCACATTGGCATCTTTTCAGTAACTCCTGCTCATTATAAGAAAAGGATTCTGAAGACTGTTCTAGCCTTGTCATGAGCTGATCCGAGCCCTATAGATTCGTGTGCTTATTTTTTTTTTATTTTTCTAAATAAATGCATTGACGCTGTTTAGTTTGTAAGTTCTAATTATTTGTGGAAACTTTATTGATTTATGTGCTACAGCTGTTTTTGTTATTGTAAAAAAAAATCCCGGAAAATCAAAAAATTTTCTCGGGATATTTAAAAAACCTATATCGTCTCGGAAAAGTCGCGCGCAACAACTAGTTAATAATAAACTGTTACTTGCAGCTGGGCCGATAGAACGGTGATCATTAATTATAGTCTTATAAACCCTAACGCTTGTAATTCAACGTGCATTGATTTTAATTTAGAAGTAGATAAATACAACATGTTTTTTTTTATTAGATAAAGTTTTGAAACGAGCAAAACCTTCACCTGATGGTAAGTGCAACGTCTACCTATAACAAATGCTGTGTCACCCAGAATATTTCTGTGTGACACCACACTGTCCCTATCACCCTGCGACAAAAGTTCTTAAGTCTCATATGCCCAGTGATTACGCTAGCTCACAGTGTCTTCAGACCGAAACACAGTAATGTTTGCACACTATTGCTTCACGGCAGAATAACCGGCACTGGGGTGGTACCTACCTAGACGTATTGCTGCATAGCTTATGCTTACTCGAATATTATATTTAATAAAACTAATCTTTCGGATTTCATCGCGTTTAATTTTAATTATTTATAACCCAATGTTTCGAACATGATACAGCATCCATTTTCACGGGAGGACTGAGATGTTTGACGTCCTGATGTCATAGTAAATCCGGGGTACCTTCAGCTGCTGGTAGGATTCCTATGCAGGTGTCATCCTAGAGCCTGTTCTTGTGCCGTGAATCAGTGTGTTTCTGTGTGTAGGGCACTGAGAGCTATAGTAATCACTGGGCATATAGCCGTGGTAGTGGGCAATTACATAGTACGCGAGTGACCTGGGTTCGATTCCCGGTGCCGGCACCACTAAAATTATTAATTGCAATTTTAAGTGCTGATTAACCACGTGCTAGACGGTGAAGGAACACAACGTGGGGAAACCTGCATGTCTGAGAATTAAAAAATATTTCGAAGACCTGTGCAGTCCGCCAACCCGCATTGGAGCAGCGTGGCGGATTCTTCCTAGCTCCAAAACCCTCTCCGAAGTGAGAGGAGGCCTGTGCTCAGCAGTGGGACATTTATAGGCTGAAACTTTACTATTATACTACGATCGGCTTGATACACTGGCCTTGCGAAGAGATGTTGCATCTCTTTGCATTTTTTACAGGATTTACAACGGGGAGTGTTCCGAGGAATTGTTCGGAATAATTTCAGCCGCTAGTGTTCACCATCGCACTTTGCGGCAGAACACAAAATTCCATCCTCACCACCTGATGGTTGGCATGTTGTTGGCCACCACAGAGCGTTTATCGCGGAATTTCCTGCAACGCACTTTATGGAATCGGCTGCCGCCGTCGGTTTTACCGGACCGATATGACTTAGGGGCCTTCAAGAAAAGAGCCTATTCCTTCCTCAAAGGCCGGCAACGCACCCGCGATTCCTCTGGTGTTGCGGTTGTTCATGGGCGGTGGTAATCACTTACCATCAGGTGAGCCATTTGCTCGTTTGCCCCCCCTCCTATTAAAAAAAAAACTACTACACTAAGAACTGTCTCAGGGTAAAACTGAGGAGCGCAGTGTGGTGCACACAGAACTGTTCCGCGTGAGACAGCATTTGTAATGGGCAGACGTAGCACCGAGCTGCTCGTCTCTTCACTTTCTTCCGTAAATATGTTTGTGTCTAAATATCATCAGACATGCAGCTGCATGTCTGATGATATTTAGACACAAGACAAATATTGTAAGCTAGCTAGCTTACAATATTTGTTTTGAAGCTAGGGTGTCTGAACGTAATTAAAAAAAAAACTTTCCACGAAGTTTGTTTTGTAGAAAATTTAGAGCTACATCTACGCTGCGCGACTTTGCCTCGTCATACATATATACAAACACGCTTTTTTCCCATATAAAGTGTAGAAAGAAAGAAAGAAAAAAAAAGCATTAATTGGTACAGCACAGGGACAACACACTTAGTTATTTATGTAGTTAAATCTTTATTGCTTCCTTTACAATTAAAGGTTACAAATGTCGTACTTAATGCCTTTAGGCATTTTCTCCCAGTCAACCCATGGAGTGGTGAGATTTAGATTAGGTGTAGCAATAAAGACAGGCAGAGAAAGAAAAAAGAATGAGGAAAAAAAACTAAACAACTCATAAATAAATATAATATAAATATGTAAATATATATATACATATAAATAAACGTAAAATGAAATAAATGCACTCTTGTAACGGTGACCAACTACTAACTATTTACGTTCTCATGATTCTCTGCTAAATGATCACGGACCATCTTGTTAAAGGAGTATTTATTGGGCGCTTTCCTGATGTCATCGGGCAAGGAGTTCCAAAGAAGTGCAGACCAGAGAGTGAAGGAGTTCCTAAAGAATCCGGTGAAATGTGTAGGGATGCAAATCTTATTGTTACAATATAACACATACTGATTAATGAAATTTAAAAAAAAGAATCAAACACGAACAATAAAAAAAACAAAAACAAGACAAAAATCAAAGAAATAGTATAAAATTAGAAATGTGCCATGTGCGTGTCTCACGGCGGATCCAAAAGGTCTCCATATCAACTGTAAGTTAAACTATAAAACCTGACGCTAATTTTCACATGGAACCTAAATGCACTACGGATGTCAAGTTTACCAGTTCCAATGTATAGGCAGACCCTCGTCGCTTTCTCATATAAAAAAGAGAACACTAATGTTGAATTAGCTCCGTGTGGTAGCGGATTAGCTTCGCGTGGTAGCGGCTTAAGAGAATCTACCACCCCATCTCATCCCATGGGTGTCATAAAAGTCGACAGCGGGATATAAACCAGGAGATGGGCAGCAACATCTTCTTAGATCATCGGAATAAATAAACTGCGATTGCCAAACCGCCTGCCAAGCGTGACAATTATGGCAGATTCCCCCCAAATTAAAGCCACAAACTTTTGTGGCAATCTATGGGGGAGGCCTATGTTCAGCAGTGGACTAGTGATATACTGAAAGGATTATTTTTTTTATTTGATAAAAGTGACGGAACGAGCAAAACGTTCACCTGATAGTAAGTGCAACGTCTGCCCATAACAAATGCTGTGTCACCCAGAAAAGTGTGACACCACAATGCGCCCGTCACCCTGAGACGGGTTAAGTTAGTTCTTAAGTCTCATATGCCCAGTGATTACGCTAGCTCACAGTGTCCTTCAGACCGAAAACACAGTAATGTTTGCACACTATTGCTTCACGGCAGAATAACTGGCCCTGGGGTGGTACCTACCTAGACGGATTCCTGCATAGTAATCCTACCACCAGTAATTAGATTTTCTCTCGCTTGTTAAATTTAACATTCAGTCGGCGTATGATCGGTGCACCATATTCACTAAGTGACGCCATTTTGAAATGAAACTACATCGTCCGGTTACAGCAAATGGCGCTTCCCGCCAACTCCGCCTGATCTATGTGCCCCTAGTAAAATGAATGTGTTATTTGGTGACACGGCATTTGTTATGGGCAGACGTTGCACTTACCACCAGGTAAACGTTTTGCTCGTTTCATCACATTATGCAATAAGAAAAAAAGAGTAATCCGTTAATTTCGATACGTTCCATTTTGAATTGTCTGGTTAGAAATAGTTTAAAATGAAACGCGATGAAATCCGTAAAAGTTAGTTTTATTTAAATGTGTTAGTATTCGAGTAAATATAAGAAATCATTACGAGTTCCAATGTTTGCGTTCCAAGTAGCTAATCATGAGCACGGCAACCGCTGGCATGGCGGAGAGGAAGGTAAAAGAATTGGGTAGGCAATGGACTTGGGGTGGGAAATGGGAGTTGGAAAAGGAACTATGCAGGATCTTCTTTCCTCCTGGCCGATTATCGAGCACGGCGACAGCTTCCGAATATTTTTGGAAGCTATCAACTGCGCAGGAGATATTATAGTGCCACGAGTGTACGCGCAAACACAGAGGCACACACTTGTCTCGTTTAACCCGCGCCCGATATAACGCTCATGCGATGAGATCGGAGGTAGGCTAAGATGCAATGTCAGACACAAAGGGAAAATTACAACACGACTATGTCAGAAAACCAACACTTGTGTTTTACACAAGTGTTGGCTTCGACTGAGATCGAACCCGGGACCTGCGGCGTAGAAGTCAGGTATTCTAACCACTAGGCCACTACTATCTCGGAAGGAGCCGGAGGAGACAGCAGTAAATCGGTAGGTCAGGGTTACTTTACCGTTGCCGTTACTTTACTGAATTTGGCAACTAGGTCAAGTATCGCTAGCTCAAATTACGTTAGTAGTGGATGTGTATTAGTGTAAGTGTATTAGTAGTGTATGTAGTATGATACAGTGATGCAGAATATAATCGCTACCTACCAATCGTGGCTATTATGACCTATCCACCTGCCAATTATTACTATTATAACTAATTCACCTGCCAATCGTGACTATTATGACTAATCCACCTGCCAATTCTTTCTATTATAACTAATCCACCGGCCAATCGTGGCTATAATGACCAATCCATCTGCCAATTATTACTATTATAACTAATCCACCTGCCAATCGTGACTATTATGACTAATCCACCTGATAATTATTACTATAGTAACTAATCCACCTGCCAATCGTGACTAATACAACTAACCGACCTCCCAATCGTGGCTATTATGACTAATCCACCTGCTAATTATTACTATGGTAACTAATCCACCTGCCAATCGTGACTTATATAACTAACCGACCTCCCAATCGTGGCTATTATGACTAATCCACCTGCTAATTATTACTATGGTAACTAATCCATCTACCAATCGTGACTAATATAACTAACCCACCTCCCAATCGTGGCTATAATGACTAATCCACCTGCTAATTATTACTATTGTAACTAATCCACCTGCCAATCGTGACTATTATAACTAACCCACCTCCCAATCGTGGCTATTATGACAAATCCACCTGCTAATTATTACTATAGTAACAAATCCACCTGCCAATCGTGACTTATATAACTAACCCACCTTCCAATCGTGGCTATTATGACTAATCCACCTGCTAATTATTACTATTGTAACTAATCCACCTGCCAATCGTGACTAATATAACTAACCCACCTCCCAATCGTGGCTATTATGACTAATCCACCTGCTAATTATTACTATTGTAACTAATCCACCTACCAATCGTGACTAATATAACTAACCCACCTCCCAATCGTGGCTATAATGACTAATCCACCTGCTAATTATTACTATTGTAACTAATCCACCTGCCAATCGTGACTATTATAACTAACCCACCTCCCAATCGTGGCTATTATGACAAATCCACCTGCTAATTATTACTATAGTAACAAATCCACCTGCCAATCGTGACTTATATAACTAACCCACCTTCCAATCGTGGCTATTATGACTAATCCACCTGCTAATTATTACTATTGTAACTAATCCACCTGCCAATCGTGACTAATATAACTAACCCACCTCCCAATCGTGGCTATTATGACTAATCCACCTGCTAATTATTACTATTGTAACTAATCCACCTGCCAATAGTGACTATTATAACTAACCCACCTCCCAATCGTGGCTACTATGACCAATCCATCTGCTAATTATTACTATTGTAACTAATCCACCTGCCAATCGTGACTAATATAACTAACCCACCTCCCAATCGTGGCTATTATGACTAATCCACCTGCTAATTATTACTATTGTAACTAATCCACCTGCCAATCGTGACTATTATAACTAACCCACCTCCCAATCGTGGCTACTATGACTAATCTACCTGCTAATTATTACTATTGTAACTAATCCACCTGCCAATCGTGACAATTATAACTAACCCACCTCCCAATCGTGGCTACTATGACCAATCCACCTGCTAATTATTACTATTGTATTAGAGATCTGCGTATACAGTTGATTCAGTCACTAATCTTATCCGAACTAAATTATGCTGATACAGTCTATGGCCCGACCCTATTATCAAGGACAAATCGACTTATTCAGAGGGTTCAAAACGCATGTGCTCGTTTTTGTTTTGAGGTACCAAGGAGGAGCCATGTTACGCCATTCCTGAATAAACATCACATACTAAAAATGAAGTCGACGCGGAAGCTCCACCTGGCTGGTTTTATGTTTGGTGTCGTTAAGTTTATGGAACCTATATATTTATATAATAAACTCAGCTGGATGTCTGGCAAACGCGACTGTACAAGTTTTGGCATTGTTAAGGTTTGTATGGAGAAGAAGCGTGGATGCTGGTATGTATGTACTCGTATGTACGAGTATAATATGTGTTACTAATGCACTAGTTATAAAAAAGTAAAAAAAATATGAATTATTGTTATTATATTTGTATATCTGTGTATGTTTGTATGTATATGTAATTATGTATATACTAAATTTATTTTAATTTATCTTGTGCCCTAAATTTGTTAACGTATAAATAACTGTTTAGTAACCCTCATAGCTACAGCTTAAATTGACATCCGTGGTGCACTTAGGCTCCAGACGAAAACCAGCGTCAGGCTTTACAGTGTGACATTAAGCTGGTCTGGAGACCTATTGGTTCAGCCGTGAGACACGCACATTGCCACTGCCTTTGTATTATATTCTTTTTTTTTTCATTTCTTATTTTAATTTTTTTTTAATTGATTTTTTTTTCATGATTGTATTTTCTTTTTTAATTAGTATGTATTTCTATTGTGTATGAGTTTTTATGTTGCGCGTGAGCGTTATCTTGTTGTGCTGTACTAATAAATGCTTTTTCTTTCTTTCTTTCTATTGTAACTAATCCACCTGCCAATCGTGACTATTATGACTAATCCACCTGCCAATAGTGACTATTGTGGTTAATATTCCCTTTTTGAGTGTGTTGGAGACCAAGTAGTTGATGGTTACTCTTTTATATTTTTAATTGTAGGGGTAACAAAAACGCGGGCCACCGGATAGGAACCGTGGTCTACTTTTCTTTCTTTAAAATAAAACGATGTCCAGTAGGATTTCTCTTATGTGGTGGGTACGTTTAACATATATTTCACATGCACAACGTAACCAGACCTGAAAACCAACAATTAGTGTTTTGAACAAATGTTGGCAACGTCTGGGATTCGAACCTAGGACTTTCCTATGTAAATTTATTTATAATGTAATTTTGACATAGATAAAAAAATAACAAAATACCGCCAAAGGAACCTCATTATGAAACGGCAGTAGATTGTAAAAAAATGGTATATAATATATTTCATACATTGATAAAAAAAATATTTTCATTTCATTCATTTTCATTTCGTAACGACTAGGCCACGCGGCCGTCATATTTTAATTCTAAGGATAACAAATAAGTACGCAAACCACCTTTCAGTATATGATGAGAGATTGAGATGAGATATTATTGAAATACACACATTGCCACAAAACACGGTCCTGAGCCACCCGCATCCTTCCGCCAGCTAAACCTTGCAGGTCATCCCTCCATCTAATGGATAATAGGGGCTCACCTAGTACGTTTGCCTGGTACAAGGTTGCCACTCCAGAACCTTTCTTCCCCATTGGTTATCGGTTCAGCTGGCGCTAAGGGCTATGACGCTCACGTAAACACCGAAATCCCTTTCCGTGGCTCGTATGGAACCTCCGTACATAAATAATCCTGACACGGCATCATCGTTTTAATCCCAGGTAATTACAGTGGTTTTAATCTTAGTTATTTACTTTACTTTAAAAGAATACTACCACTCCATCTCATCCAGTGGGTCTCGTAAAAGGCGAGTAAGGAATTCAACTGCACTGTGCACCCAACGGCGCATGGTGGCGATGGGCTCACCACCTATCACACCAAGTGCATTATATTGTTTTGGTGAAACGTGGATTGTGGCAGTCATCTGTTTTTGCAGTGAGTGCCCAGTCTCTGACTACCCCTTATGGGATACAGTCGTGATCTTATGTATTTACTTTTACGAGAACAGAGGCGGCGCTACCGCGAGCCGCGGTTCTGAGATCGGACGAGTTTAATTCAGTTAAGACTGGGTTTAGCTCGCGCGGCACCAACTTTAATGAGTTATTTCTAGTTTTAACATTACAACATTAAAACCTAATTATTCATCATTTCAGCCAGTCTTAGTCCACTGTTGAACATAGGCCTCCCCCATAGATTGCCAAAAAACTCGGTCCTGAGCCACCTGCATCCATCGACTTTCAACAAAACCGTGCGGGTCGTCGCTCCATCTCGTGGGGGGTCGCCCTCCACCGCGTTTGACGGTACGGGGTTGCCACTTGAGAACGTTTCCACACTAACAAAGCTTGCTAATCCAGAAGTAAAATAAAAAAATAACAGACTATAAATGTCCCACTGCTGAGCAAAGACCTCTCATTTCCGAGAGGGTTTTTGGAAATGGGAAGAATCTGCCACGCTGCTCCAATGCGGGTTGGCGGACTGCACATGACTTCGAAATATTTTTTATCTCTCCGACATGTAGGTTTCCTCGCGATGTTTTCCTTCACCGCCGAGCACGGGGTAAATCAGCACTTAAAATTGCAATCAACAATTTTAGTGGTGCCGACACCGTGAAACGAACCAAAGTCACTCGCGTACTATGAAATTTAAAGCGGGCACCAAACCCCTGAGGTACCACAGCTCTTAACTTCCTAATCCTAATCCCAGTTATTCTTCATTAATATTTGTCCATTACCTCTCATCCCGTGTATCTTAAAAAACGACAGAGGGAAAATGAAAAACAGGAGATGGGCAGCAGCTACTTCCAGGAACATCTGAATAAATAAACTGTGGTTGCCAACCCGCCTGCCGAGCGTGGCAACTATGGCAAAATCCCTCCTAAATGAGAGCTACAAACTTTTGTGGCAATCTACAGGGGAGGCCTATGTTCAGCAGTGGACTAGTGATAGGCTTAAGTGATGATGATGACTTAATAATTGTTTATATACATAGCTGTTATCGGTGATATTTTTGTTAAATCATGTTTATTTATTTTTATTTGAATCAAATTCCTAATATATATGAGTTTCACTTCTTGAAGGAAAGAAAGTTAATTTGCTAAGATCCTCGTGCAAAATTTAAAATGGTGTATATTGCCTAGTTTTTGCATAGCGTCGCCCGCCCTTCCCTGTTCCTTGTGTCGGTGTTAGTTGTTGTCACGCTACTGTTGGAGGGCGGGCGGTGATCTTCAAAAACTAGGAAACATACACCATTTTATACGAGTATTTCGCATGCAGATCTTTGCAAATTAACTATAATTTATTTCGTTGTAAGACAACATCATCCACAGACAGACACCGGGACAGGTGAAAGAAAATGAAATCTAGTTAATAGAATCAGGCGTTACTTTGCGGAAATCCATTATAATGAAGGAAAGTAAGTTACTAACGGTGTTAGTTTGCTTGTGAACGCTACTGAGGGAGGGCGGGCGGTGCTCTTCAAAAAACTAGGTAATACACCATTTTTATATTTTGCATGCGGATCTTAGCAAATTAACTTACTTTCCCTCATTATAATGAAATCTTGTAAAAGAAATATTATTCGGGACGGTTAGCTCCGAACGAAACAAATCGACTTTGCAGTTGTCCCGACCTAACTCACGGACCCTCGCTCTTGTCAATTTGCCGCCGACGCCGAGACGCAGCTCCTCATTATTTATACTAATATTATAAACGCGAAAGTAACTCTCTCTGTCGCTGTGTCTGTTTGTTACATTCACGGCTCAACCGCTGAACCGATTTTAACGAAGTTAGGCACAGAGATAGCTAGACAGATAGACATCCTGGAGATTACTCTGGTTTCCCTTCGAAACGTACAAATCTTTCGCCTTTTACTAAAGATTTCCGTGGAGGGGTAACTCTGGTGGTAGGATTCCTATGCAGCAACCCATCTAGGTAGGTATCACCCCAGGGCTAGTTATTCTGCCTTCATGGCAGTAATGTGAAACATTACTGTTTTTCGGTTTGAAGGGCACTGAGAGCTAGCGTAATCACTGGGCATATTAGACTTAAGAACTAATGTCTCAGGGTTACAAAGAAATGTTCTGGGTGACACAGCATTCGTTATGGGCAGACGTTGCACTTACCATCAGGAGAACGTTCTGCTCGTTACGTCACTTTTATCAAATAAAAAAATGGACATAGGATTTTATCCCGTAAAAGTAAAAACAATTTTATCTTTCTTGCATGCAAGTTGTACAACGAAAAATTTTCTCACATTGGCATCTTTTCAGTAACTCCTGCTCATTATAAGAAAAGGATTCTGAAGACTGTTCTAGCCTTGTCATGAGCTGATCCGAGCCCTATAGATTCGTGTGCTTATTTTTTTTTTTATTTTTCTAAATAAATGCATTGACGCTGTTTAGTTTGTAAGTTCTAATTATTTGTGGAAACTTTATTGATTTATGTGCTACAGCTGTTTTTGTTATTGTAAAAAAAAATCCCGGAAAATCAAAAAATTTTCTCGGGATATTTAAAAAACCTATATCGTCTCGGAAAAGTCGCGCGCAACAACTAGTTAATAATAAACTGTTACTTGCAGCTGGGCCGATAGAACGGTGATCATTAATTATAGTCTTATAAACCCTAACGCTTGTAATTCAACGTGCATTGATTTTAATTTAGAAGTAGATAAATACAACATGTTTTTTTTTATTAGATAAAGTTTTGAAACGAGCAAAACCTTCACCTGATGGTAAGTGCAACGTCTACCTATAACAAATGCTGTGTCACCCAGAATATTTCTGTGTGACACCACACTGTCCCTATCACCCTGCGACAAAAGTTCTTAAGTCTCATATGCCCAGTGATTACGCTAGCTCACAGTGTCTTCAGACCGAAACACAGTAATGTTTGCACACTATTGCTTCACGGCAGAATAACCGGCACTGGGGTGGTACCTACCTAGACGTATTGCTGCATACCTTATGCTTACTCGAATATTATATTTAATAAAACTAATCTTTCGGATTTCATCGCGTTTAATTTTAATTATTTATAACCCAATGTTTCGAACATGATACAGCATCCATTTTCACGGGAGGACTGAGATGTTTGACGTCCTGATGTCATAGTAAATCCGGGGTACCTTCAGCTGCTGGTAGGATTCCTATGCAGGTGTCATCCTAGAGCCTGTTCTTGTGCCGTGAATCAGTGTGTTTCTGTGTGTAGGGCACTGAGAGCTATAGTAATCACTGGGCATATAGCCGTGGTAGTGGGCAATTACATAGTACGCGAGTGACCTGGGTTCGATTCCCGGTGCCGGCACCACTAAAATTATTAATTGCAATTTTAAGTGCTGATTAACCACGTGCTAGACGGTGAAGGAACACAACGTGGGGAAACCTGCATGTCTGAGAATTAAAAAATATTTCGAAGACCTGTGCAGTCCGCCAACCCGCATTGGAGCAGCGTGGCGGATTCTTCCTAGCTCCAAAACCCTCTCCGAAGTGAGAGGAGGCCTGTGCTCAGCAGTGGGACATTTATAGGCTGAAACTTTACTATTATACTACGATCGGCTTGATACACTGGCCTTGCGAAGAGATGTTGCATCTCTTTGCATTTTTTACAGGATTTACAACGGGGAGTGTTCCGAGGAATTGTTCGGAATAATTTCAGCCGCTAGTGTTCACCATCGCACTTTGCGGCAGAACACAAAATTCCATCCTCACCACCTGATGGTTGGCATGTTGTTGGCCACCACAGAGCGTTTATCGCGGAATTTCCTGCAACGCACTTTATGGAATCGGCTGCCGCCGTCGGTTTTACCGGACCGATATGACTTAGGGGCCTTCAAGAAAAGAGCCTATTCCTTCCTCAAAGGCCGGCAACGCACCCGCGATTCCTCTGGTGTTGCGGTTGTTCATGGGCGGTGGTAATCACTTACCATCAGGTGAGCCATTTGCTCGTTTGCCCCCCCTCCTATTAAAAAAAAAACTACTACACTAAGAACTGTCTCAGGGTAAAACTGAGGAGCGCAGTGTGGTGCACACAGAACTGTTCCGCGTGAGACAGCATTTGTAATGGGCAGACGTAGCACCGAGCTGCTCGTCTCTTCACTTTCTTCCGTAAATATGTTTGTGTCTAAATATCATCAGACATGCAGCTGCATGTCTGATGATATTTAGACACAAGACAAATATTGTAAGCTAGCTAGCTTACAATATTTGTTTTGAAGCTAGGGTGTCTGAACGTAATTAAAAAAAAAACTTTCCACGAAGTTTGTTTTGTAGAAAATTTAGAGCTACATCTACGCTGCGCGACTTTGCCTCGTCATACATATATACAAACACGCTTTTTTCCCATATAAAGTGTAGAAAGAAAGAAAGAAAAAAAAAGCATTAATTGGTACAGCACAGGGACAACACACTTAGTTATTTATGTAGTTAAATCTTTATTGCTTCCTTTACAATTAAAGGTTACAAATGTCGTAATTAATGCCTTTAGGCATTTTCTCCCAGTCAACCCATGGAGTGGTGAGATTTAGATTAGGTGTAGCAATAAAGACAGGCAGAGAAAGAAAAAAGAATGAGGAAAAAAAACTAAACAACTCATAAATAAATATAATATAAATATGTAAATATATATATACATATAAATAAACGTAAAATGAAATAAATGCACTCTTGTAACGGTGACCAACTACTAACTATTTACGTTCTCATGATTCTCTGCTAAATGATCACGGACCATCTTGTTAAAGGAGTATTTATTGGGCGCTTTCCTGATGTCATCGGGCAAGGAGTTCCAAAGAAGTGCAGACCAGAGAGTGAAGGAGTTCCTAAAGAATCCGGTGAAATGTGTAGGGATGCAAATCTTATTGTTACAATATAACACATACTGATTAATGAAATTTAAAAAAAAGAATCAAACACGAACAATAAAAAAAACAAAAACAAGACAAAAATCAAAGAAATAGTATAAAATTAGAAATGTGCCATGTGCGTGTCTCACGGCGGATCCAAAAGGTCTCCATATCAACTGTAAGTTAAACTATAAAACCTGACGCTAATTTTCACATGGAACCTAAATGCACTACGGATGTCAAGTTTACCAGTTCCAATGTATAGGCAGACCCTCGTCGCTTTCTCATATAAAAAAGAGAACACTAATGTTGAATTAGCTCCGTGTGGTAGCGGATTAGCTTCGCGTGGTAGCGGCTTAAGAGAATCTACCACCCCATCTCATCCCATGGGTGTCATAAAAGTCGACAGCGGGATATAAACCAGGAGATGGGCAGCAACATCTTCTTAGATCATCGGAATAAATAAACTGCGATTGCCAAACCGCCTGCCAAGCGTGACAATTATGGCAGATTCCCCCCAAATTAAAGCCACAAACTTTTGTGGCAATCTATGGGGGAGGCCTATGTTCAGCAGTGGACTAGTGATATACTGAAAGGATTATTTTTTTTATTTGATAAAAGTGACGGAACGAGCAAAACGTTCACCTGATAGTAAGTGCAACGTCTGCCCATAACAAATGCTGTGTCACCCAGAAAAGTGTGACACCACAATGCGCCCGTCACCCTGAGACGGGTTAAGTTAGTTCTTAAGTCTCATATGCCCAGTGATTACGCTAGCTCACAGTGTCCTTCAGACCGAAAACACAGTAATGTTTGCACACTATTGCTTCACGGCAGAATAACTGGCCCTGGGGTGGTACCTACCTAGACGGATTCCTGCATAGTAATCCTACCACCAGTAATTAGATTTTCTCTCGCTTGTTAAATTTAACATTCAGTCGGCGTATGATCGGTGCACCATATTCACTAAGTGACGCCATTTTGAAATGAAACTACATCGTCCGGTTACAGCAAATGGCGCTTCCCGCCAACTCCGCCTGATCTATGTGCCCCTAGTAAAATGAATGTGTTATTTGGTGACACGGCATTTGTTATGGGCAGACGTTGCACTTACCACCAGGTAAACGTTTAAATGAAACTAAGTTTACGGATTTTATCGCGTTTAATTTATTACTATTTATAACCCGACGTTTCGAGTGCTTTACAGCACCCATGGTCACGGGAGGACTGAGGTGACAGATGTCCTGATGTCATAGTTAACCTGGGGTACCTTCAGCTTTTAATTATTATTTTTGGGTCCGATCTACGCAGAAAGAGCTAACTGTGTCTTGAAGTCTTGCAGTGGTATGCTTGGTTTTTGATTTAATTTTATTTATTATTGGATCCCAAGCTGGTGGTAATACCCAACCATCTTCTCTATTGAAATTAGGATGTTTTTTGATTTCAATAGCCTCGCGAATCATCCTTGGTAGGAATCGGTGTTCTTTTGCAAGGATCTGTGGTTTATCAAATCTGATGTAATGGTTGGGATGATCCAGAACATGGTCACAGACTGCAGACTTCCTAGAACGACGATGCTTCACGTCAGCTATGTGTTCTTTTACGCGGGTTTTAATCGATCTTTTTGTTTGGCCTATGTAAGAGAGACCACATTCACAATCTAGCTTGTATACTCCTGCGTCTTGTAGAGGGATGTTACACTTGACAGATGGTAAAAACTGACTTATCTTCTTCGGCGGCTTGAAGAATGTTTTTATGGAAGCCCGCTTCAAGATATAGCCAATCTTGTCCGTGACTCCTCTGACATAAGGTAGAACAGCAGGCACACGCTCGACTGTGGCCGGTTTCACTCGGTCACTGCGACGTAGGCGCGGAACCCGAAGCTTGTTGTCGTGCAAAACTTGCTTGACATGTTGAAGCTCGGCGGCCAGGTGTTTCCTGTCACAGATTCCTCGTGCTCTCTGAAACAAGGATTTACCCACGGTAGCTAACTGTGATGGATGATGGTGAGATTCACCGTTTAAATATCTGTTAGTATGGGTCTTTTTTCTATACACAGTGTGACACAAGGTGTTATTAGGATTTCGAATTACTAAAACATCTAGAAAAGCTAAATAGTTATTTGCCTCTAACTCCATTGTAAATTGAATTTTAGAGTTTAGGGAGTTAAGGTGGTCTAGAAATGCAGTTACTTTATCTGATGGTAAAATTGTGAAAGTATCATCTACATACCGCTTGTAGAATCTTGGATTTACTGGAGAAGTACGGAGGGCTCTCTCCTCAAAGTCTTCCATGAAGATGTCGGCGACAATGGGAGATACTGGGGAGCCCATCACCACACCATCTACTTGCTTGTAGTACTGTTCCTTCCACAATAGATAGCCAGATGTAAGGCAATGTCTTAGTAGTTCTGCATATTCCGCTGGCATGTTGTTCTCAGCTAGCTTCCTAGATACAATTGAGATGCAGTCGTCTACTGGTAGGCATGTGAATAGAGACTGGACATCAAAACTGACCATAGTTTCATTGTCAGTCAGGTGTAGGTCTTTAATCTCACTGACAAAATGGTATGAATCCTTTGTGTGTGCTCTAGTGTGTCCTCTGAGTGGTGAGAGTACTTTAGCCACATGCTGAGCCAATCTGTAGGTTGGTGAATCGATCTGGCTCACTATTGGACGTAGTGGAGCATTTGGTTTGTGTATCTTTGGTAACCCATACAACTTCGGTGATTTGGCACAAGATGGTATTATCGAACTAACGTCCAGATTCAATTTTTCGGAGTGTTTCTTAATAAGATCGCTAGTCGTTTTAAGCGTATTAGTAGTTGGGTCTGATTTGACCTTTTTATATGTACTTTCGTCCGACAAAAGTTCTTGTATTTTAAAATTGTAATCTGACGTATCCATGACTACCGTAGCATTACCTTTATCTGCGCGGAGGATCGTGAGTTCAGGTCTGTTCCATAGACAATTTATCCAGTGTTTTAAAAACAGTTTTAACGACATTTGATTTTAATAATTGCATTGAAACATTAAATAAGCGTGAAACAGCTAGATATAATGATTGCAAAAATAAACACATAGAAAAATATCAAAAATTAACGACCAAATTAAATGTCAAACATCAATCTCAACGCATGAACGGAACGCGACCGTTGACGGACAATGATCATAGATTACGCGCGGTCTATAATCTGTCAAAACAAACACTGGATGAATCTACATTAAAAGTATTATCGAAAGGCATGAATTTCGCAGTAACACCGCGAAGAATACCGTACGAGGAAATTATCTGTAGTGTCGAAGATTGTCTGTTTAAAAACAATATCAATAAAGAAGATTTGGAGGCCATACGTCAAGACATTTCGTCTATGTTACGTCGAAGTTCGGTGCCGAAACTAAATCTTCCTAAAGACGAATTAAAGGCGTTGAACAACCTACGGAAAAGACCTGAACTCACGATCCTCCGCGCAGATAAAGGTAATGCTACGGTAGTCATGGATACGTCAGATTACAATTTTAAAATACAAGAACTTTTGTCGGACGAAAGTACATATAAAAAGGTCAAATCAGACCCAACTACTAATACGCTTAAAACGACTAGCGATCTTATTAAGAAACACTCCGAAAAAATTGAATCTGGACGTTAGTTCGATAATACCATCTTGTGCCAAATCACCGAAGTTGTATGGGTTACCAAAGATACACAAACCAAATGCTCCACTACGTCCAATAGTGAGCCAGATCGATTCACCAACCTACAGATTGGCTCAGCATGTGGCTAAAGTACTCTCACCACTCAGAGGACACACTAGAGCACACACAAAGGATTCATACCATTTTGTCAGTGAGATTAAAGACCTACACCTGACTGACAATGAAACTATGGTCAGTTTTGATGTCCAGTCTCTATTCACATGCCTACCAGTAGACGACTGCATCTCAATTGTATCTAGGAAGCTAGCTGAGAACAACATGCCAGCGGAATATGCAGAACTACTAAGACATTGCCTTACATCTGGCTATCTATTGTGGAAGGAACAGTACTACAAGCAAGTAGATGGTGTGGTGATGGGCTCCCCAGTATCTCCCATTGTCGCCGACATCTTCATGGAAGACTTTGAGGAGAGAGCCCTCCGTACTTCTCCAGTAAATCCAAGATTCTACAAGCGGTATGTAGATGATACTTTCACAATTTTACCATCAGATAAAGTAACTGCATTTCTAGACCACCTTAACTCCCTAAACTCTAAAATTCAATTTACAATGGAGTTAGAGGCAAATAACTATTTAGCTTTTCTAGATGTTTTAGTAATTCGAAATCCTAATAACACCTTGTGTCACACTGTGTATAGAAAAAAGACCCATACTAACAGATATTTAAACGGTGAATCTCACCATCATCCATCACAGTTAGCTACCGTGGGTAAATCCTTGTTTCAGAGAGCACGAGGAATCTGTGACAGGAAACACCTGGCCGCCGAGCTTCAACATGTCAAGCAAGTTTTGCACGACAACAAGCTTCGGGTTCCGCGCCTACGTCGCAGTGACCGAGTGAAACCGGCCACAGTCGAGCGTGTGCCTGCTGTTCTACCTTATGTCAGAGGAGTCACGGACAAGATTGGCTATATCTTGAAGCGGGCTTCCATAAAAACATTCTTCAAGCCGCCGAAGAAGATAAGTCAGTTTTTACCATCTGTCAAGTGTAACATCCCTCTACAAGACGCAGGAGTATACAAGCTAGATTGTGAATGTGGTCTCTCTTACATAGGCCAAACAAAAAGATCGATTAAAACCCGCGTAAAAGAACACATAGCTGACGTGAAGCATCGTCGTTCTAGGAAGTCTGCAGTCTGTGACCATGTTCTGGATCATCCCAACCATTACATCAGATTTGATAAACCACAGATCCTTGCAAAAGAACACCGATTCCTACCAAGGATGATTCGCGAGGCTATTGAAATCAAATACATCCTAATTTCAATAGAGAAGATGGTTGGGTATTACCACCAGCTTGGGATCCAATAATAAATAAAATTAAATCAAAAACCAAGCATACCACTGCAAGACTTCAAGACACAGTTAGCTCTTTCTGCGTAGATCGGACCCAAAAATAATAATTAAAAGCTGAAGGTACCCCAGGTTAACTATGACATCAGGACATCTGTCACCTCAGTCCTCCCGTGACCATGGGTGCTGTAAAGCACTCGAAACGTCGGGTTATAAATAGTAATAAATTAAACGCGATAAAATCCGTAAACTTAGTTTCATTTAAATGTGTAGTGTTCGCGTAAATATAAGAAATCATTACCAGGTAAACGTTTTGCTCGTTTCATCACATTATGCAATAAGAAAAAAAGAGTAATCCGTTAATTTCGATACGTTCCATTTTGAATTGTCTGGTTAGAAATAGTTTAAAATGAAACGCGATGAAATCCGTAAAAGTTAGTTTTATTTAAATGTGTTAGTATTCGAGTAAATATAAGAAATCATTACGAGTTCCAATGTTTGCGTTCCAAGTAGCTAATCATGAGCACGGCAACCGCTGGCATGGCGGAGAGGAAGGTAAAAGAATTGGGTAGGCAATGGACTTGGGGTGGGAAATGGGAGTTGGAAAAGGAACTATGCAGGATCTTCTTTCCTCCTGGCCGATTATCGAGCACGGCGACAGCTTCCGAATATTTTTGGAAGCTATCAACTGCGCAGGAGATATTATAGTGCCACGAGTGTACGCGCAAACACAGAGGCACACACTTGTCTCGTTTAACCCGCGCCCGATATAACGCTCATGCGATGAGATCGGAGGTAGGCTAAGATGCAATGTCAGACACAAAGGGAAAATTACAACACGACTATGTCAGAAAACCAACACTTGTGTTTTACACAAGTGTTGGCTTCGACTGAGATCGAACCCGGGACCTGCGGCGTAGAAGTCAGGTATTCTAACCACTAGGCCACTACTATCTCGGAAGGAGCCGGAGGAGACAGCAGTAAATCGGTAGGTCAGGGTTACTTTACCGTTGCCGTTACTTTACTGAATTTGGCAACTAGGTCAAGTATCGCTAGCTCAAATTACGTTAGTAGTGGATGTGTATTAGTGTAAGTGTATTAGTAGTGTATGTAGTATGATACAGTGATGCAGAATATAATCGCTACCTACCAATCGTGGCTATTATGACCTATCCACCTGCCAATTATTACTATTATAACTAATTCACCTGCCAATCGTGACTATTATGACTAATCCACCTGCCAATTCTTTCTATTATAACTAATCCACCGGCCAATCGTGGCTATAATGACCAATCCATCTGCCAATTATTACTATTATAACTAATCCACCTGCCAATCGTGACTATTATGACTAATCCACCTGATAATTATTACTATAGTAACTAATCCACCTGCCAATCGTGACTAATACAACTAACCGACCTCCCAATCGTGGCTATTATGACTAATCCACCTGCTAATTATTACTATGGTAACTAATCCACCTGCCAATCGTGACTTATATAACTAACCGACCTCCCAATCGTGGCTATTATGACTAATCCACCTGCTAATTATTACTATGGTAACTAATCCATCTACCAATCGTGACTAATATAACTAACCCACCTCCCAATCGTGGCTATAATGACTAATCCACCTGCTAATTATTACTATTGTAACTAATCCACCTGCCAATCGTGACTATTATAACTAACCCACCTCCCAATCGTGGCTATTATGACAAATCCACCTGCTAATTATTACTATAGTAACAAATCCACCTGCCAATCGTGACTTATATAACTAACCCACCTTCCAATCGTGGCTATTATGACTAATCCACCTGCTAATTATTACTATTGTAACTAATCCACCTGCCAATCGTGACTAATATAACTAACCCACCTCCCAATCGTGGCTATTATGACTAATCCACCTGCTAATTATTACTATTGTAACTAATCCACCTACCAATCGTGACTAATATAACTAACCCACCTCCCAATCGTGGCTATAATGACTAATCCACCTGCTAATTATTACTATTGTAACTAATCCACCTGCCAATCGTGACTATTATAACTAACCCACCTCCCAATCGTGGCTATTATGACAAATCCACCTGCTAATTATTACTATAGTAACAAATCCACCTGCCAATCGTGACTTATATAACTAACCCACCTTCCAATCGTGGCTATTATGACTAATCCACCTGCTAATTATTACTATTGTAACTAATCCACCTGCCAATCGTGACTAATATAACTAACCCACCTCCCAATCGTGGCTATTATGACTAATCCACCTGCTAATTATTACTATTGTAACTAATCCACCTGCCAATAGTGACTATTATAACTAACCCACCTCCCAATCGTGGCTACTATGACCAATCCATCTGCTAATTATTACTATTGTAACTAATCCACCTGCCAATCGTGACTAATATAACTAACCCACCTCCCAATCGTGGCTATTATGACTAATCCACCTGCTAATTATTACTATTGTAACTAATCCACCTGCCAATCGTGACTATTATAACTAACCCACCTCCCAATCGTGGCTACTATGACTAATCTACCTGCTAATTATTACTATTGTAACTAATCCACCTGCCAATCGTGACAATTATAACTAACCCACCTCCCAATCGTGGCTACTATGACCAATCCACCTGCTAATTATTACTATTGTATTAGAGATCTGCGTATACAGTTGATTCAGTCACTAATCTTATCCGAACTAAATTATGCTGATACAGTCTATGGCCCGACCCTATTATCAAGGACAAATCGACTTATTCAGAGGGTTCAAAACGCATGTGCTCGTTTTTGTTTTGAGGTACCAAGGAGGAGCCATGTTACGCCATTCCTGAATAAACATCACATACTAAAAATGAAGTCGACGCGGAAGCTCCACCTGGCTGGTTTTATGTTTGGTGTCGTTAAGTTTATGGAACCTATATATTTATATAATAAACTCAGCTGGATGTCTGGCAAACGCGACTGTACAAGTTTTGGCATTGTTAAGGTTTGTATGGAGAAGAAGCGTGGATGCTGGTATGTATGTACTCGTATGTACGAGTATAATATGTGTTACTAATGCACTAGTTATAAAAAAGTAAAAAAAATATGAATTATTGTTATTATATTTGTATATCTGTGTATGTTTGTATGTATATGTAATTATGTATATACTAAATTTATTTTAATTTATCTTGTGCCCTAAATTTGTTAACGTATAAATAACTGTTTAGTAACCCTCATAGCTACAGCTTAAATTGACATCCGTGGTGCACTTAGGCTCCAGACGAAAACCAGCGTCAGGCTTTACAGTGTGACATTAAGCTGGTCTGGAGACCTATTGGTTCAGCCGTGAGACACGCACATTGCCACTGCCTTTGTATTATATTCTTTTTTTTTTCATTTCTTATTTTAATTTTTTTTTAATTGATTTTTTTTTCATGATTGTATTTTCTTTTTTAATTAGTATGTATTTCTATTGTGTATGAGTTTTTATGTTGCGCGTGAGCGTTATCTTGTTGTGCTGTACTAATAAATGCTTTTTCTTTCTTTCTTTCTATTGTAACTAATCCACCTGCCAATCGTGACTATTATGACTAATCCACCTGCCAATAGTGACTATTGTGGTTAATATTCCCTTTTTGAGTGTGTTGGAGACCAAGTAGTTGATGGTTACTCTTTTATATTTTTAATTGTAGGGGTAACAAAAACGCGGGCCACCGGATAGGAACCGTGGTCTACTTTTCTTTCTTTAAAATAAAACGATGTCCAGTAGGATTTCTCTTATGTGGTGGGTACGTTTAACATATATTTCACATGCACAACGTAACCAGACCTGAAAACCAACAATTAGTGTTTTGAACAAATGTTGGCAACGTCTGGGATTCGAACCTAGGACTTTCCTATGTAAATTTATTTATAATGTAATTTTGACATAGATAAAAAAATAACAAAATACCGCCAAAGGAACCTCATTATGAAACGGCAGTAGATTGTAAAAAAATGGTATATAATATATTTCATACATTGATAAAAAAAATATTTTCATTTCATTCATTTTCATTTCGTAACGACTAGGCCACGCGGCCGTCATATTTTAATTCTAAGGATAACAAATAAGTACGCAAACCACCTTTCAGTATATGATGAGAGATTGAGATGAGATATTATTGAAATACACACATTGCCACAAAACACGGTCCTGAGCCACCCGCATCCTTCCGCCAGCTAAACCTTGCAGGTCATCCCTCCATCTAATGGATAATAGGGGCTCGCCTAGTACGTTTGCCTGGTACAAGGTTGCCACTCCAGAACCTTTCTTCCCCATTGGTTATCGGTTCAGCTGGCGCTAAGGGCTATGACGCTCACGTAAACACCGAAATCCCTTTCCGTGGCTCGTATGGAACCTCCGTACATAAATAATCCTGACACGGCATCATCGTTTTAATCCCAGGTAATTACAGTGGTTTTAATCTTAGTTATTTACTTTACTTTAAAAGAATACTACCACTCCATCTCATCCAGTGGGTCTCGTAAAAGGCGAGTAAGGAATTCAACTGCACTGTGCACCCAACGGCGCATGGTGGCGATGGGCTCACCACCTATCACACCAAGTGCATTATATTGTTTTGGTGAAACGTGGATTGTGGCAGTCATCTGTTTTTGCAGTGAGTGCCCAGTCTCTGACTACCCCTTATGGGATACAGTCGTGATCTTATGTATTTACTTTTACGAGAACAGAGGCGGCGCTACCGCGAGCCGCGGTTCTGAGATCGGACGAGTTTAATTCAGTTAAGACTGGGTTTAGCTCGCGCGGCACCAACTTTAATGAGTTATTTCTAGTTTTAACATTACAACATTAAAACCTAATTATTCATCATTTCAGCCAGTCTTAGTCCACTGTTGAACATAGGCCTCCCCCATAGATTGCCAAAAAACTCGGTCCTGAGCCACCTGCATCCATCGACTTTCAACAAAACCGTGCGGGTCGTCGCTCCATCTCGTGGGGGGTCGCCCTCCACCGCGTTTGACGGTACGGGGTTGCCACTTGAGAACGTTTCCACACTAACAAAGCTTGCTAATCCAGAAGTAAAATAAAAAAATAACAGACTATAAATGTCCCACTGCTGAGCAAAGACCTCTCATTTCCGAGAGGGTTTTTGGAAATGGGAAGAATCTGCCACGCTGCTCCAATGCGGGTTGGCGGACTGCACATGACTTCGAAATATTTTTTATCTCTCCGACATGTAGGTTTCCTCGCGATGTTTTCCTTCACCGCCGAGCACGGGGTAAATCAGCACTTAAAATTGCAATCAACAATTTTAGTGGTGCCGACACCGTGAAACGAACCAAAGTCACTCGCGTACTATGAAATTTAAAGCGGGCACCAAACCCCTGAGGTACCACAGCTCTTAACTTCCTAATCCTAATCCCAGTTATTCTTCATTAATATTTGTCCATTACCTCTCATCCCGTGTATCTTAAAAAACGACAGAGGGAAAATGAAAAACAGGAGATGGGCAGCAGCTACTTCCAGGAACATCTGAATAAATAAACTGTGGTTGCCAACCCGCCTGCCGAGCGTGGCAACTATGGCAAAATCCCTCCTAAATGAGAGCTACAAACTTTTGTGGCAATCTACAGGGGAGGCCTATGTTCAGCAGTGGACTAGTGATAGGCTTAAGTGATGATGATGACTTAATAATTGTTTATATACATAGCTGTTATCGGTGATATTTTTGTTAAATCATGTTTATTTATTTTTATTTGAATCAAATTCCTAATATATATGAGTTTCACTTCTTGAAGGAAAGAAAGTTAATTTGCTAAGATCCTCGTGCAAAATTTAAAATGGTGTATATTGCCTAGTTTTTGCATAGCGTCGCCCGCCCTTCCCTGTTCCTTGTGTCGGTGTTAGTTGTTGTCACGCTACTGTTGGAGGGCGGGCGGTGATCTTCAAAAACTAGGAAACATACACCATTTTATACGAGTATTTCGCATGCAGATCTTTGCAAATTAACTATAATTTATTTCGTTGTAAGACAACATCATCCACAGACAGACACCGGGACAGGTGAAAGAAAATGAAATCTAGTTAATAGAATCAGGCGTTACTTTGCGGAAATCCATTATAATGAAGGAAAGTAAGTTACTAACGGTGTTAGTTTGCTTGTGAACGCTACTGAGGGAGGGCGGGCGGTGCTCTTCAAAAAACTAGGTAATACACCATTTTTATATTTTGCATGCGGATCTTAGCAAATTAACTTACTTTCCCTCATTATAATGAAATCTTGTAAAAGAAATATTATTCGGGACGGTTAGCTCCGAACGAAACAAATCGACTTTGCAGTTGTCCCGACCTAACTCACGGACCCTCGCTCTTGTCAATTTGCCGCCGACGCCGAGACGCAGCTCCTCATTATTTATACTAATATTATAAACGCGAAAGTAACTCTCTCTGTCGCTGTGTCTGTTTGTTACATTCACGGCTCAACCGCTGAACCGATTTTAACGAAGTTAGGCACAGAGATAGCTAGACAGATAGACATCCTGGAGATTACTCTGGTTTCCCTTCGAAACGTACAAATCTTTCGCCTTTTACTAAAGATTTCCGTGGAGGGGTAACTCTGGTGGTAGGATTCCTATGCAGCAACCCATCTAGGTAGGTATCACCCCAGGGCTAGTTATTCTGCCTTCATGGCAGTAATGTGAAACATTACTGTTTTTCGGTTTGAAGGGCACTGAGAGCTAGCGTAATCACTGGGCATATTAGACTTAAGAACTAATGTCTCAGGGTTACAAAGAAATGTTCTGGGTGACACAGCATTCGTTATGGGCAGACGTTGCACTTACCATCAGGAGAACGTTCTGCTCGTTACGTCACTTTTATCAAATAAAAAAATGGACATAGGATTTTATCCCGTAAAAGTAAAAACAATTTTATCTTTCTTGCATGCAAGTTGTACAACGAAAAATTTTCTCACATTGGCATCTTTTCAGTAACTCCTGCTCATTATAAGAAAAGGATTCTGAAGACTGTTCTAGCCTTGTCATGAGCTGATCCGAGCCCTATAGATTCGTGTGCTTATTTTTTTTTTTATTTTTCTAAATAAATGCATTGACGCTGTTTAGTTTGTAAGTTCTAATTATTTGTGGAAACTTTATTGATTTATGTGCTACAGCTGTTTTTGTTATTGTAAAAAAAAATCCCGGAAAATCAAAAAATTTTCTCGGGATATTTAAAAAACCTATATCGTCTCGGAAAAGTCGCGCGCAACAACTAGTTAATAATAAACTGTTACTTGCAGCTGGGCCGATAGAACGGTGATCATTAATTATAGTCTTATAAACCCTAACGCTTGTAATTCAACGTGCATTGATTTTAATTTAGAAGTAGATAAATACAACATGTTTTTTTTTATTAGATAAAGTTTTGAAACGAGCAAAACCTTCACCTGATGGTAAGTGCAACGTCTACCTATAACAAATGCTGTGTCACCCAGAATATTTCTGTGTGACACCACACTGTCCCTATCACCCTGCGACAAAAGTTCTTAAGTCTCATATGCCCAGTGATTACGCTAGCTCACAGTGTCTTCAGACCGAAACACAGTAATGTTTGCACACTATTGCTTCACGGCAGAATAACCGGCACTGGGGTGGTACCTACCTAGACGTATTGCTGCATACCTTATGCTTACTCGAATATTATATTTAATAAAACTAATCTTTCGGATTTCATCGCGTTTAATTTTAATTATTTATAACCCAATGTTTCGAACATGATACAGCATCCATTTTCACGGGAGGACTGAGATGTTTGACGTCCTGATGTCATAGTAAATCCGGGGTACCTTCAGCTGCTGGTAGGATTCCTATGCAGGTGTCATCCTAGAGCCTGTTCTTGTGCCGTGAATCAGTGTGTTTCTGTGTGTAGGGCACTGAGAGCTATAGTAATCACTGGGCATATAGCCGTGGTAGTGGGCAATTACATAGTACGCGAGTGACCTGGGTTCGATTCCCGGTGCCGGCACCACTAAAATTATTAATTGCAATTTTAAGTGCTGATTAACCACGTGCTAGACGGTGAAGGAACACAACGTGGGGAAACCTGCATGTCTGAGAATTAAAAAATATTTCGAAGACCTGTGCAGTCCGCCAACCCGCATTGGAGCAGCGTGGCGGATTCTTCCTAGCTCCAAAACCCTCTCCGAAGTGAGAGGAGGCCTGTGCTCAGCAGTGGGACATTTATAGGCTGAAACTTTACTATTATACTACGATCGGCTTGATACACTGGCCTTGCGAAGAGATGTTGCATCTCTTTGCATTTTTTACAGGATTTACAACGGGGAGTGTTCCGAGGAATTGTTCGGAATAATTTCAGCCGCTAGTGTTCACCATCGCACTTTGCGGCAGAACACAAAATTCCATCCTCACCACCTGATGGTTGGCATGTTGTTGGCCACCACAGAGCGTTTATCGCGGAATTTCCTGCAACGCACTTTATGGAATCGGCTGCCGCCGTCGGTTTTACCGGACCGATATGACTTAGGGGCCTTCAAGAAAAGAGCCTATTCCTTCCTCAAAGGCCGGCAACGCACCCGCGATTCCTCTGGTGTTGCGGGAAATGTGTAGGGATGCAAATCTTATTGTTACAATATAACACATACTGATTAATGAAATTTAAAAAAAAGAATCAAACACGAACAATAAAAAAAACAAAAACAAGACAAAAATCAAAGAAATAGTATAAAATTAGAAATGTGCCATGTGCGTGTCTCACGGCGGATCCAAAAGGTCTCCATATCAACTGTAAGTTAAACTATAAAACCTGACGCTAATTTTCACATGGAACCTAAATGCACTACGGATGTCAAGTTTACCAGTTCCAATGTATAGGCAGACCCTCGTCGCTTTCTCATATAAAAAAGAGAACACTAATGTTGAATTAGCTCCGTGTGGTAGCGGATTAGCTTCGCGTGGTAGCGGCTTAAGAGAATCTACCACCCCATCTCATCCCATGGGTGTCATAAAAGTCGACAGCGGGATATAAACCAGGAGATGGGCAGCAACATCTTCTTAGATCATCGGAATAAATAAACTGCGATTGCCAAACCGCCTGCCAAGCGTGACAATTATGGCAGATTCCCCCCAAATTAAAGCCACAAACTTTTGTGGCAATCTATGGGGGAGGCCTATGTTCAGCAGTGGACTAGTGATATACTGAAAGGATTATTTTTTTTATTTGATAAAAGTGACGGAACGAGCAAAACGTTCACCTGATAGTAAGTGCAACGTCTGCCCATAACAAATGCTGTGTCACCCAGAAAAGTGTGACACCACAATGCGCCCGTCACCCTGAGACGGGTTAAGTTAGTTCTTAAGTCTCATATGCCCAGTGATTACGCTAGCTCACAGTGTCCTTCAGACCGAAAACACAGTAATGTTTGCACACTATTGCTTCACGGCAGAATAACTGGCCCTGGGGTGGTACCTACCTAGACGGATTCCTGCATAGTAATCCTACCACCAGTAATTAGATTTTCTCTCGCTTGTTAAATTTAACATTCAGTCGGCGTATGATCGGTGCACCATATTCACTAAGTGACGCCATTTTGAAATGAAACTACATCGTCCGGTTACAGCAAATGGCGCTTCCCGCCAACTCCGCCTGATCTATGTGCCCCTAGTAAAATGAATGTGTTATTTGGTGACACGGCATTTGTTATGGGCAGACGTTGCACTTACCACCAGGTAAACGTTTAAATGAAACTAAGTTTACGGATTTTATCGCGTTTAATTTATTACTATTTATAACCCGACGTTTCGAGTGCTTTACAGCACCCATGGTCACGGGAGGACTGAGGTGACAGATGTCCTGATGTCATAGTTAACCTGGGGTACCTTCAGCTTTTAATTATTATTTTTGGGTCCGATCTACGCAGAAAGAGCTAACTGTGTCTTGAAGTCTTGCAGTGGTATGCTTGGTTTTTGATTTAATTTTATTTATTATTGGATCCCAAGCTGGTGGTAATACCCAACCATCTTCTCTATTGAAATTAGGATGTTTTTTGATTTCAATAGCCTCGCGAATCATCCTTGGTAGGAATCGGTGTTCTTTTGCAAGGATCTGTGGTTTATCAAATCTGATGTAATGGTTGGGATGATCCAGAACATGGTCACAGACTGCAGACTTCCTAGAACGACGATGCTTCACGTCAGCTATGTGTTCTTTTACGCGGGTTTTAATCGATCTTTTTGTTTGGCCTATGTAAGAGAGACCACATTCACAATCTAGCTTGTATACTCCTGCGTCTTGTAGAGGGATGTTACACTTGACAGATGGTAAAAACTGACTTATCTTCTTCGGCGGCTTGAAGAATGTTTTTATGGAAGCCCGCTTCAAGATATAGCCAATCTTGTCCGTGACTCCTCTGACATAAGGTAGAACAGCAGGCACACGCTCGACTGTGGCCGGTTTCACTCGGTCACTGCGACGTAGGCGCGGAACCCGAAGCTTGTTGTCGTGCAAAACTTGCTTGACATGTTGAAGCTCGGCGGCCAGGTGTTTCCTGTCACAGATTCCTCGTGCTCTCTGAAACAAGGATTTACCCACGGTAGCTAACTGTGATGGATGATGGTGAGATTCACCGTTTAAATATCTGTTAGTATGGGTCTTTTTTCTATACACAGTGTGACACAAGGTGTTATTAGGATTTCGAATTACTAAAACATCTAGAAAAGCTAAATAGTTATTTGCCTCTAACTCCATTGTAAATTGAATTTTAGAGTTTAGGGAGTTAAGGTGGTCTAGAAATGCAGTTACTTTATCTGATGGTAAAATTGTGAAAGTATCATCTACATACCGCTTGTAGAATCTTGGATTTACTGGAGAAGTACGGAGGGCTCTCTCCTCAAAGTCTTCCATGAAGATGTCGGCGACAATGGGAGATACTGGGGAGCCCATCACCACACCATCTACTTGCTTGTAGTACTGTTCCTTCCACAATAGATAGCCAGATGTAAGGCAATGTCTTAGTAGTTCTGCATATTCCGCTGGCATGTTGTTCTCAGCTAGCTTCCTAGATACAATTGAGATGCAGTCGTCTACTGGTAGGCATGTGAATAGAGACTGGACATCAAAACTGACCATAGTTTCATTGTCAGTCAGGTGTAGGTCTTTAATCTCACTGACAAAATGGTATGAATCCTTTGTGTGTGCTCTAGTGTGTCCTCTGAGTGGTGAGAGTACTTTAGCCACATGCTGAGCCAATCTGTAGGTTGGTGAATCGATCTGGCTCACTATTGGACGTAGTGGAGCATTTGGTTTGTGTATCTTTGGTAACCCATACAACTTCGGTGATTTGGCACAAGATGGTATTATCGAACTAACGTCCAGATTCAATTTTTCGGAGTGTTTCTTAATAAGATCGCTAGTCGTTTTAAGCGTATTAGTAGTTGGGTCTGATTTGACCTTTTTATATGTACTTTCGTCCGACAAAAGTTCTTGTATTTTAAAATTGTAATCTGACGTATCCATGACTACCGTAGCATTACCTTTATCTGCGCGGAGGATCGTGAGTTCAGGTCTGTTCCATAGACAATTTATCCAGTGTTTTAAAAACAGTTTTAACGACATTTGATTTTAATAATTGCATTGAAACATTAAATAAGCGTGAAACAGCTAGATATAATGATTGCAAAAATAAACACATAGAAAAATATCAAAAATTAACGACCAAATTAAATGTCAAACATCAATCTCAACGCATGAACGGAACGCGACCGTTGACGGACAATGATCATAGATTACGCGCGGTCTATAATCTGTCAAAACAAACACTGGATGAATCTACATTAAAAGTATTATCGAAAGGCATGAATTTCGCAGTAACACCGCGAAGAATACCGTACGAGGAAATTATCTGTAGTGTCGAAGATTGTCTGTTTAAAAACAATATCAATAAAGAAGATTTGGAGGCCATACGTCAAGACATTTCGTCTATGTTACGTCGAAGTTCGGTGCCGAAACTAAATCTTCCTAAAGACGAATTAAAGGCGTTGAACAACCTACGGAAAAGACCTGAACTCACGATCCTCCGCGCAGATAAAGGTAATGCTACGGTAGTCATGGATACGTCAGATTACAATTTTAAAATACAAGAACTTTTGTCGGACGAAAGTACATATAAAAAGGTCAAATCAGACCCAACTACTAATACGCTTAAAACGACTAGCGATCTTATTAAGAAACACTCCGAAAAAATTGAATCTGGACGTTAGTTCGATAATACCATCTTGTGCCAAATCACCGAAGTTGTATGGGTTACCAAAGATACACAAACCAAATGCTCCACTACGTCCAATAGTGAGCCAGATCGATTCACCAACCTACAGATTGGCTCAGCATGTGGCTAAAGTACTCTCACCACTCAGAGGACACACTAGAGCACACACAAAGGATTCATACCATTTTGTCAGTGAGATTAAAGACCTACACCTGACTGACAATGAAACTATGGTCAGTTTTGATGTCCAGTCTCTATTCACATGCCTACCAGTAGACGACTGCATCTCAATTGTATCTAGGAAGCTAGCTGAGAACAACATGCCAGCGGAATATGCAGAACTACTAAGACATTGCCTTACATCTGGCTATCTATTGTGGAAGGAACAGTACTACAAGCAAGTAGATGGTGTGGTGATGGGCTCCCCAGTATCTCCCATTGTCGCCGACATCTTCATGGAAGACTTTGAGGAGAGAGCCCTCCGTACTTCTCCAGTAAATCCAAGATTCTACAAGCGGTATGTAGATGATACTTTCACAATTTTACCATCAGATAAAGTAACTGCATTTCTAGACCACCTTAACTCCCTAAACTCTAAAATTCAATTTACAATGGAGTTAGAGGCAAATAACTATTTAGCTTTTCTAGATGTTTTAGTAATTCGAAATCCTAATAACACCTTGTGTCACACTGTGTATAGAAAAAAGACCCATACTAACAGATATTTAAACGGTGAATCTCACCATCATCCATCACAGTTAGCTACCGTGGGTAAATCCTTGTTTCAGAGAGCACGAGGAATCTGTGACAGGAAACACCTGGCCGCCGAGCTTCAACATGTCAAGCAAGTTTTGCACGACAACAAGCTTCGGGTTCCGCGCCTACGTCGCAGTGACCGAGTGAAACCGGCCACAGTCGAGCGTGTGCCTGCTGTTCTACCTTATGTCAGAGGAGTCACGGACAAGATTGGCTATATCTTGAAGCGGGCTTCCATAAAAACATTCTTCAAGCCGCCGAAGAAGATAAGTCAGTTTTTACCATCTGTCAAGTGTAACATCCCTCTACAAGACGCAGGAGTATACAAGCTAGATTGTGAATGTGGTCTCTCTTACATAGGCCAAACAAAAAGATCGATTAAAACCCGCGTAAAAGAACACATAGCTGACGTGAAGCATCGTCGTTCTAGGAAGTCTGCAGTCTGTGACCATGTTCTGGATCATCCCAACCATTACATCAGATTTGATAAACCACAGATCCTTGCAAAAGAACACCGATTCCTACCAAGGATGATTCGCGAGGCTATTGAAATCAAATACATCCTAATTTCAATAGAGAAGATGGTTGGGTATTACCACCAGCTTGGGATCCAATAATAAATAAAATTAAATCAAAAACCAAGCATACCACTGCAAGACTTCAAGACACAGTTAGCTCTTTCTGCGTAGATCGGACCCAAAAATAATAATTAAAAGCTGAAGGTACCCCAGGTTAACTATGACATCAGGACATCTGTCACCTCAGTCCTCCCGTGACCATGGGTGCTGTAAAGCACTCGAAACGTCGGGTTATAAATAGTAATAAATTAAACGCGATAAAATCCGTAAACTTAGTTTCATTTAAATGTGTAGTGTTCGCGTAAATATAAGAAATCATTACCAGGTAAACGTTTTGCTCGTTTCATCACATTATGCAATAAGAAAAAAAGAGTAATCCGTTAATTTCGATACGTTCCATTTTGAATTGTCTGGTTAGAAATAGTTTAAAATGAAACGCGATGAAATCCGTAAAAGTTAGTTTTATTTAAATGTGTTAGTATTCGAGTAAATATAAGAAATCATTACGAGTTCCAATGTTTGCGTTCCAAGTAGCTAATCATGAGCACGGCAACCGCTGGCATGGCGGAGAGGAAGGTAAAAGAATTGGGTAGGCAATGGACTTGGGGTGGGAAATGGGAGTTGGAAAAGGAACTATGCAGGATCTTCTTTCCTCCTGGCCGATTATCGAGCACGGCGACAGCTTCCGAATATTTTTGGAAGCTATCAACTGCGCAGGAGATATTATAGTGCCACGAGTGTACGCGCAAACACAGAGGCACACACTTGTCTCGTTTAACCCGCGCCCGATATAACGCTCATGCGATGAGATCGGAGGTAGGCTAAGATGCAATGTCAGACACAAAGGGAAAATTACAACACGACTATGTCAGAAAACCAACACTTGTGTTTTACACAAGTGTTGGCTTCGACTGAGATCGAACCCGGGACCTGCGGCGTAGAAGTCAGGTATTCTAACCACTAGGCCACTACTATCTCGGAAGGAGCCGGAGGAGACAGCAGTAAATCGGTAGGTCAGGGTTACTTTACCGTTGCCGTTACTTTACTGAATTTGGCAACTAGGTCAAGTATCGCTAGCTCAAATTACGTTAGTAGTGGATGTGTATTAGTGTAAGTGTATTAGTAGTGTATGTAGTATGATACAGTGATGCAGAATATAATCGCTACCTACCAATCGTGGCTATTATGACCTATCCACCTGCCAATTATTACTATTATAACTAATTCACCTGCCAATCGTGACTATTATGACTAATCCACCTGCCAATTCTTTCTATTATAACTAATCCACCGGCCAATCGTGGCTATAATGACCAATCCATCTGCCAATTATTACTATTATAACTAATCCACCTGCCAATCGTGACTATTATGACTAATCCACCTGATAATTATTACTATAGTAACTAATCCACCTGCCAATCGTGACTAATACAACTAACCGACCTCCCAATCGTGGCTATTATGACTAATCCACCTGCTAATTATTACTATGGTAACTAATCCACCTGCCAATCGTGACTTATATAACTAACCGACCTCCCAATCGTGGCTATTATGACTAATCCACCTGCTAATTATTACTATGGTAACTAATCCATCTACCAATCGTGACTAATATAACTAACCCACCTCCCAATCGTGGCTATAATGACTAATCCACCTGCTAATTATTACTATTGTAACTAATCCACCTGCCAATCGTGACTATTATAACTAACCCACCTCCCAATCGTGGCTATTATGACAAATCCACCTGCTAATTATTACTATAGTAACAAATCCACCTGCCAATCGTGACTTATATAACTAACCCACCTTCCAATCGTGGCTATTATGACTAATCCACCTGCTAATTATTACTATTGTAACTAATCCACCTGCCAATCGTGACTAATATAACTAACCCACCTCCCAATCGTGGCTATTATGACTAATCCACCTGCTAATTATTACTATTGTAACTAATCCACCTACCAATCGTGACTAATATAACTAACCCACCTCCCAATCGTGGCTATAATGACTAATCCACCTGCTAATTATTACTATTGTAACTAATCCACCTGCCAATCGTGACTATTATAACTAACCCACCTCCCAATCGTGGCTATTATGACAAATCCACCTGCTAATTATTACTATAGTAACAAATCCACCTGCCAATCGTGACTTATATAACTAACCCACCTTCCAATCGTGGCTATTATGACTAATCCACCTGCTAATTATTACTATTGTAACTAATCCACCTGCCAATCGTGACTAATATAACTAACCCACCTCCCAATCGTGGCTATTATGACTAATCCACCTGCTAATTATTACTATTGTAACTAATCCACCTGCCAATAGTGACTATTATAACTAACCCACCTCCCAATCGTGGCTACTATGACCAATCCATCTGCTAATTATTACTATTGTAACTAATCCACCTGCCAATCGTGACTAATATAACTAACCCACCTCCCAATCGTGGCTATTATGACTAATCCACCTGCTAATTATTACTATTGTAACTAATTCACCTGCCAATAGTGACTATTATAACTAACCCACCTCCCAATCGTGGCTACTATGACCAATCCATCTGCTAATTATTACTATTGTAACTAATCCACCTGCCAATCGTGACTAATATAACTAACCCACCTCCCAATCGTGGCTATTATGACTAATCCACCTGCTAATTATTACTATTGTAACTAATCCACCTGCCAATCGTGACTATTATAACTAACCCACCTCCCAATCGTGGCTACTATGACTAATCTACCTGCTAATTATTACTATTGTAACTAATCCACCTGCCAATCGTGACAATTATAACTAACCCACCTCCCAATCGTGGCTACTATGACCAATCCACCTGCTAATTATTACTATTGTATTAGAGATCTGCGTATACAGTTGATTCAGTCACTAATCTTATCCGAACTAAATTATGCTGATACAGTCTATGGCCCGACCCTATTATCAAGGACAAATCGACTTATTCAGAGGGTTCAAAACGCATGTGCTCGTTTTTGTTTTGAGGTACCAAGGAGGAGCCATGTTACGCCATTCCTGAATAAACATCACATACTAAAAATGAAGTCGACGCGGAAGCTCCACCTGGCTGGTTTTATGTTTGGTGTCGTTAAGTTTATGGAACCTATATATTTATATAATAAACTCAGCTGGATGTCTGGCAAACGCGACTGTACAAGTAGGCAGTGCTCACTACAAATCTATTCCACCACACAAAACAGCTGCATTTAGAGGAAGATTCCGTCATGCAGCATCTAAGGTATGGAATAATCTGCCTCCCCTCTAAGACTACATAAAACAATTAGTTCATTTAGGATAAACCTACGGCGTTACCTGATTGATGCGCAACGGAAGCTTGATATCATAAACCTAAATGCGTCTTTTATATGATAAACGTCTAAATTCGTTGTTGTATCTATTATAGTGCTGCCATTTTATTATTTTCATTGTTATTATACATCTTTACCTATATTTTAATACGTGAAGAGAGAACATTGTGCTCCCTTTTTTTTAGCACCTTTCGCGCATGAGGAGGTGTGAGTTTTGGCATTGTTAAGGTTTGTATGGAGAAGAAGCGTGGATGCTGGGATGTATGTACTCGTATGTACGAGTATAATATGTGTTACTAATGCACTAGTTATAAAAAAGTAAAAAAAATATGAATTATTGTTATTATATTTGTATATCTGTGTATGTTTGTATGTATATGTAATTATGTATATACTAAATTTATTTTAATTTATCTTGTGCCCTAAATTTGTTAACGTATAAATAACTGTTTAGTAACCCTCATAGCTACAGCTTAAATTGACATCCGTGGTGCACTTAGGCTCCAGACGAAAACCAGCGTCAGGCTTTACAGTGTGACATTAAGCTGGTCTGGAGACCTATTGGTTCAGCCGTGAGACACGCACATTGCCACTGCCTTTGTATTATATTCTTTTTTTTTTCATTTCTGTTTTTAATTTTTTTTTAATTGATTTTTTTTTCATGATTGTATTTTCTTTTTTAATTAGTATGTATTTCTATTGTGTATGAGTTTTTATGTTGCGCGTGAGCGTTATCTTGTTGTGCTGTACTAAAAAATGCTTTTTCTTTCTTTCTTTCTATTGTAACTAATCCACCTGCCAATCGTGACTATTATGACTAATCCACCTGCCAATAGTGACTATTGTGGTTAATATTCCCTTTTTGAGTGTGTTGGAGACCAAGTAGTTGATGGTTACTCTTTTATATTTTTAATTGTAGGGGTAACAAAAACGCGGGCCACCGGATAGGAACCGTGGTCTACTTTTCTTTCTTTAAAATAAAACGATGTCCAGTAGGATTTCTCTTATGTGGTGGGTACGTTTAACATATATTTCACATGCACAACGTAACCAGACCTGAAAACCAACAATTAGTGTTTTGAACAAATGTTGGCAACGTCTGGGATTCGAACCTAGGACTTTCCTATGTAAATTTATTTATAATGTAATTTTGACATAGATAAAAAAATAACAAAATACCGCCAAAGGAACCTCATTATGAAACGGCAGTAGATTGTAAAAAAATGGTATATAATATATTTCATACATTGATAAAAAAATATTTTCATTTCATTCATTTTCATTTCGTAACGACTAGGCCACGCGGCCGTCATATTTTAATTCTAAGGATAACAAATAAGTACGCAAACCACCTTTCAGTATATGATGAGAGATTGAGATGAGATATTATTGAAATACACACATTGCCACAAAACACGGTCCTGAGCCACCCGCATCCTTCCGCCAGCTAAACCTTGCAGGTCATCCCTCCATCTAATGGATAATAGGGGCTCGCCTAGTACGTTTGCCTGGTACAAGGTTGCCACTCCAGAACCTTTCTTCCCCATTGGTTATCGGTTCAGCTGGCGCTAAGGGCTATGACGCTCACGTAAACACCGAAATCCCTTTCCGTGGCTCGTATGGAACCTCCGTACATAAATAATCCTGACACGGCATCATCGTTTTAATCCCAGGTAATTACAGTGGTTTTAATCTTAGTTATTTACTTTACTTTAAAAGAATACTACCACTCCATCTCATCCAGTGGGTCTCGTAAAAGGCGAGTAAGGAATTAAACTGCACTGTGCACCCAACGGCGCATGGTGGCGATGGGCTCACCACCTATCACACCAAGTGCATTATATTGTTTTGGTGAAACGTGGATTGTGGCAGTCATCTGTTTTTGCAGTGAGTGCCCAGTCTCTGACTACCCCTTATGGGATACAGTCGTGATCTTATGTATTTACTTTTACGAGAACAGAGGCGGCGCTACCGCGAGCCGCGGTTCTGAGATCGGACGAGTTTAATTCAGTTAAGTCTGGGTTTAGCTCGCGCGGCACCAACTTTAATGAGTTATTTCTAGTTTTAACATTACAACATTAAAACCTAATTACATTTCTATCCTATATCTATCTACTGGCGTAATATTAAGTAGTTTTAACCTAATTCTTTTAAAATTTAACATTATGATTTCTTATATTTACGAGAATATTACACATTTAATAAAACTACTTTTACGGATTTTATCGCGTTTAATTTTTAAACTACTTATAACCCGACGTTTCGAGTACTTTAAAGCACCCATGGTCATGGTACGTAATGATAAATTCGTAAAAGTAGTTTTATTAAATTTTACATTATTTTTAGGTGTCTAACGATGAAGAATGTTGTATTGAATCGAATAAGATCATTTGCAGATCTGTGAAGCCACACACTTTCAAGTTATTGCTATTTATTCTAGGACATACACAACAAAATGGCCATGGCTGGAAGGAGAAAGTTCAAATGACCATGGCTGGAAGGAGAAAGTTAAAGTGGCCATGGCCGAAAGGAGAAAGTTAAAATGGCCATGGCTGGGAAGGGCAAAGGGAGTAGGATGC
This sequence comes from Luehdorfia chinensis, assembly GCA_019845155.1. Lineage (NCBI taxonomy): Eukaryota > Metazoa > Arthropoda > Insecta > Lepidoptera > Papilionidae > Luehdorfia > Luehdorfia chinensis. The sequence continues at coordinate 2,112,686 of JAHVAK010000014.1, read as the reverse complement.
ATTAGGGGGTCGTTTTAGAGTGGGGATGAGATGTAGAATCAGTGCCTGAATTATCGCTCATACGAACCCGGACACATTGTGTACAAACTTGATAAAAATAAATATAAAATATCATGCGTATTGCAAGTGATGACATACAGCACCAAGACGTAGCTCTACACCAGCAAGTGGAAAGCGCTGGCCGCAGAGTTTCTTTGAGAGATAGAATCCGTAACTAGGAGCGATAGGATCGCCTTGTGGCGGGGGTACCTTTGGGGTATTTTAACCATAAGTTTGGAGAGTTTGTATAAAGTGACAAAACGAGCGAAACGTTTACCTGATGGTAAGTTTTCCCATATAATGAGTATGCACATGACACTCGTAGCCCACTGGTCGGCCTTGGAGGAAACGAAGTAACGGGTGGCAAACCACTTCGCCGCCGTTTTGGTCCGAGTCAAAAGATTCTTACCCCTTATTGCGTTCCCACGAGCAGTTTAGTGACGGCATTGCATAGGTGCCCGACAGAGTGGAATTGCACCTACCTCTTTCCTACCGAGGTGTCATAAGAGGCGACTAAGCTATTGTACGGGCAGCCTTTCTTCGTGCAGAATAACACCATAATTGCAACGATGCACTATACTGCTCGTGGACGCAATGGGGAGTAAGAATTTTGTGTCTTGTACGAAAATGGCGTCGACGTGGTTTGCCCCGTGACGCTGATATCCCGTTTCCCTAGAGGGCGAAAAGTGGGCTGCGTTAGTGACCTCTGCCTACCACTAATATGGAATAAGGTTATTCTGAACGAATAAAGGCTGTCCGTACAATAGCTTAGTCGCCTCTTACGACACCTCGGTAGGAAAGAGGTAGGTGCTATTCTACCAAACGCCTATCGGCTGGCGATATGGTTGCGTTATCCATCATGTAACTCGCGAGAATCTTTGACTAAAAGTGCTCTGGCTTCACGAATCCTAAACACCAGGTCGTTCGCGCACTCTAAAGTTCAATTAAAACCCAGTTCTACAGGCTGGCAGTTAACGTATTTTTTAAAATTCTATACCTGAAGTTCGAGAGACTCTTTATTTCTGTACTATACTAGAAGTGCTTCTCAAACTTTCGTTGCTTCGACTTCATTAACTGCTGCACAGCGGGAAGCAAATTCAATCGCGTTCCAATTCGACCCAATTTCAGTTGCAGCGAAACGTCGGCGCTCGGTTCATTTACAGCCTTTTTTTTATTTAATTAAGTGACGAAACGAGAAAAACGTTCACCTGATGGTAAGTGCAACGTCTGCCCATAACAAATGCTGTGTCACCCAGAACATTTCCGTGTGACACCACACTGCGCCCGTCACCCTGAGACATCAGTTCTTAAGTCTCATACGCCCAGTGGTTACGCTAGCTCTCAGTGCCCTTCAGACCGAAACATTAATGCTCGCACACTACTGCTTCACGGCAGAATAACTGGCCCTGGGGTGGTACCTACCTAGACGGATTCCTGCATAGGAATCCTACCGACAGTAGACCTTCCGTCCAGAAAATTAAATTTGACACAATTTCGGGCCTGGCAACACTGGTTGTAATGGCCTACGTCTCGCAAGCAAGTTACGTCGGGCGCGAATAGGTTAGGACGAGTTAGTGCCAATATGCGACAATATCAAAGTTTCAACATCATCACTTTGTTGCTGTGGTTTTGGGGGATGTCGCCGTAATTGCCACGCTTGGCAGGCGGGTTGGCAACCGCAATTTATTCAGATGTTCCAGGAAGATGGTGCTGTACATCTCCTAGTTTTTGTTTCCGCTCTGTCGACTTTTACGACACCCACAGGATGAGACTGGGTGGTAGATTCTCTTAACGCCACCCGGCGTTATTATCTCTGTCGCCTAGTTTAAACTTTAATTTAGAATTACAGACACACACTTCCACTCCATTTGTTCGTATTGATTATTTGCTCACAGATTTTCATCCAATATATATTTACTGAACAGACTAGACGTGAACTAATGACGCACGGAGCCGGCCGGATATCTCGCCGATAGATCTCAGTCGTTTACGATCCACAGATTCTGCGATTTGTCTGAATCGTCTTGATTGCTTTTGTCTAGGATTTTTGACATCTTATCTTACTGCCATCATAAATCCGGAGAGTTTGTATGTTTGATCGCTCTAATTTCAGTAAATACTCATTCGATTTTAAACATTATTTTTGCATTAGATAGCTCATTCATTAAGAAAGGTAAGTAATAAAAAAACGCAAAACGTTCAGTGCAACGTTTGCCCATAGCAAACGCTGTGTTACCCAGAACTTTTCTGTGTGACGCCATACGCCTATCACCCTGAGACATCAGTTCTCATATGCCCAATGATTACTAGCTCACAGTGCCCTTCAAACCGAAACACAGCAATGTTTGCACAATACTGCTTCTCGGCAGAGTAACTGAGTGGCACCTACCTAGACAGATTCCTGCATAGGAATTGTTCAGTCCAATAGTATGTATGTCCATAGTATATACTATGGGTACTCGAGCCCTCCGGATGCGTTGAAATAAAACGGCCAGTGATATTGGACCGAGGTTATATTTTAATAAATTTACTTCACACATATCTATTTGCCACTAACACAATCGTAGCACGATTTTTCAGCGACACTGCCATCTCTCAACAAATAGATCAATTACTATTTCCATTTATATTAATAATTACCACCACCAGCGCCACACTTTATCAAATAAAAAAAAACAGTCCACAACTGTTTTTTTTTAATTTGATAAAGTGTCGAGACGAGTAAAACGTTCACCTGATGGTAAGTGTAACGTCTGCCCATAACAGATGCTGTGTTACTCAGAATATTTCTGTATACCCACACTGCGCCCGTCACCCTGAGACATCAGTTCTTTACGCCCAGTGATTACGCTACCTCATAGTGCCCTTTACACCGAAACACAGTAATGTTTGCACACTACTGCTTCACGGCAGAATAACTGGCCCTGGGGTGGTACCTACCTAGACGGATTCCTGCATAGGAATCCTAGCACCAGTAAAATCCTACCACCAGTATATGTATGCTGTAGTTTTACAAATAAATTTCTAATTTAAACAATAATCTTACCACCAGTATATTGTGTTATTTTACCCGGGCAAAACGAGTCGTGGCTAATTAGTGATAAGAGTGTTTTGAAGGAACGTGAGTTGAACAAGATCCTGCTTTGCAGGAGTGTTTTATTAGTAGTATTATAATTGATGTCCTCCTGGTCGATTGAGTGAGTGGACTAAAATAGGCCGAAATGATGATGATGGTGATGAAAGACAACAAATAATTACACTACTTAATTAAATTCAATAAATATGAAAAAGTAAAGTAAATTTTCTGCCTATAAATGTCCCACTGCTGAGCACAGGCCTCCTCTCATTTCTGAGAGGGTTTTTAGAGCTAGGGAGAATGCGCCACGCTGCTCCGATGCGGGTTGGCGGACTGCACATGTTTTCGAAATATTTTTTATTTCTCAGACATGCAGGTTTCCTCACGATGTTTTTCTTCACCGCCGAGCACGTGGTAAATCAGCAGTTAAAATTGCAATTAACAATTTTAGTGGTGCCGGCACCGGGAATCGAACCCAGGTCACTCGCGTACCATGAAATTTAATGCGAGCGCCTAGCCCCTGAGCTACCACGGCTATCATGACACCATGACATCGTTACAAATGGTTATTGAAGCTTAACCAGCCCCGTTGACCACAGATTAAGAGAATCGAGAGTAGCAGCTTCTACAACAATCTACCACACGTCGTAAAAGTCGACAGAGGGAAAATAAAAACCAGGAGACGGGCAGCTGCATCTTCCTGGAAGATCTCAATAAATACACTGCGGTTGCCTGCCCCTCCTGCCAAGCGTGGCGACAAGCGCCAAACCCCCCCAAAATGATAGCTGCAAACCTTTGTGGCAATCTATGGGGCAGGCCTAGTGAACTAGAGATGGGCTGAAGTGATGATGATGATGATGACTATTGTGAGTGCAGGAAAATTACTGAGGGAGGGCGGGCGGTGCTCTTCAAAAACTAGTTAATATACACCATTTTTATATTTTGCATGCGGATCTTAGCAACTTAACTTACTATTCTTAATTAAGAAAGGTTTTAGGATATCCCGCAAACTCTCCGTAACACAGGCTTTAATGTAATTAAACTATGAATAAGTTAAATACCAGCGTACACCCGCGTCATCGCTAGGCATTAGATTCCTTTACTTTTGGTACGGTAAAATATTATCATCATATCAGCCTCTCACTAGTCTAACCCCTTAGCCTTAACCTAGGCCTCCTCCATAGATTTTGGAGGGAACTTGGCTTGGCAGGCGGGTTGGCAACCGCAGTTTATTTACTCAGTTGTTCCAGAAAGATGCTGCTGCCCATCTCCTGGTTTTCTATTTTCCTTCTGTCGACTTTTTCTTACGATAACTACGGGATGAGATGGTATGGTAGATTCTCTTCAGCCGCCACGAAACGGGACTCAAATTACCATATAAGATTTTTTTTTATTTCATAAAGTGACGAAACGAGCAAAACGTTCACCTGATGGTTAGTGTAACAACTGCCCATAACAGTTGCTGTGTCACCCAGAAAATTTCTGTGTGACACCACATTGTGTCCATCACCCTGAGACATAAGTTCTTAAGTCTCATATGCTCAGTGATTACGCTAGCTCACAGTGCCCTTCAAACCGAAACACAGTAATGTTTGCACACTACTGCTTCACGGCAGAATAACTGGCCCTGGGGTGGTACCTACCTAGACGGGGTTTCTCACTGTACAGAGGCATTTCTTTGCCAACCAGTGTAGCTTAAAAAAATTGACGTTCAATGAGTAATAGTTGATGTAGGCGAGGGTACCATACTCACTCGTTTAGACTACTCCCGCGCTTTTGATACGTTAAATACATCATTGCTTCTAAGTTCTCTTATCAAGGTTTTGATAATACGGCTGTAAAATGGTATGCCAGCTACCTCACACTCGCTACCAATTGGTTGAAATGCGTGGTGCAAATGGCTCGGTCTTAAGATCTTCACCTGCCCCTGTAGAGAGAGGTGTTCCACAGGGCTCGATCCTGGGACCGATTCTGTTTATTTTATACGCGGCAGATGTAATCAATGGTGTTAAAAATTGTAAATTGCATATTTACGGTGATGATCTGCAAGTTTATATTGGTACAAAAGCAGAGAACGTTAATGATGCCGTTCAGAAACTAACCGACGACCTCAATCGCATAGTCGACTGGTCTGCTAGGAAAACGCTGGTTCTGAATCTTTCCAAATCCAAATTTATGGTACTTGGCACATGGGTACAAATTACGAAAATTCTCGCATGCAAACCAAAAATTAAAATAGGTAGTAGTCCTATCGAACGGGTTACTAAAGCGCGCAATCTGGGTTTAAAAATGGACGCCGAACTGCACTTTGAGAGCCCAGAGAATTAGTCGTCGTTTCAGCCTATCAATAGTCCACTGCTGATCATAGGCCTTCCCCATAGATTGCCACAAAAGTTTGTAGCTCTCGTTTTAGGATATATATACATAGATTTTGGAGGGGAACTTGGCTTGGCAGACGGGTTGGCAACCGCAGTTTGTTTATTCAGATGTTCCAGCAAGATGCTGCTGCCCATCTCCTGGTTTTCATTTTCCCTCTGTCGACTTTTACGACACCCACGGGATGAGATGGTGTGGTGGATTCTCTTAAGCCGCTACCACAGGGCGATTCAGTACGTAATTGTTTTTATAGGTTAAAAGTTTTGTATCGAATCCGCGACTACTTAATCACCAACCTCGGCATAAAACTCTGTGACGCTTTGGTCCTGTCTCGGCTTAACTACGCCGATACCATCTACGGCATCTATGACGACCGCGTGGCTCCTGGGTTCGAATGCCAGCCGGAGCCAACATTTGTGCTAAAACATAAATTGTTGGTTTTCGGGTCTGGTTGTGTTTTGATTGTCCCCCGTGTTTCTGACACTGCATCCTAGCCTACCTCCGATCTTATCGCATCAGCGTTACATCGGGGCGAGTTGTCGCCATGGTCGAAATCGGCTAGGTGAACATCACCATCTACGGCCCACGAATATTAGCAAGGACTGATTGTTTAATCTAACGTGTCCAAAATGCTTGCGCGCGCTATTGTTTTAATATACCACCTCGTACACACATTACCCCATTTTTAAACGACGCTAACTCACTTAAATGGCCTTTCGTAGAGAACTCCATCTGGCGACATTGCTTTTTGGCGTTATCAAAAATGAGCGACCTAAATACCTAGACGAAGAACTACAGTGGCTGGCCGCTGATCGCATGAGAACTTCGAAAAATGATATTCTTCGAGTTCACTTGCACAGTTCTGCCTCGTTCCGTGGGAGTTTTAGGTATGTTGCCACGCGGTGCTGGAAAAATATTCAACCACCATTACGGATTTTAAGGAACACTCATACATTCAAACTTAAATATGAAGAATATCTACTAAGATATCAAAAACATAACGCAATACCTTTTGCTAAACGCAACTTACCTACCTACATGTGCTCTTAATATAATTATATATACACATATATATAAATTTTTTGTATATTATTATTGAAGCCGTGGTAGTTCAGGGGCCTGGTGCCTTTGATTTCATAGTAAGCGAGTAACCTGGGTTCGAGCACCTCTAAAATTGTTCTACAATTTTAAGTGCTGATTTACCACGTGCTTAGCGGTGAAGGAAAACATCGTGAGGAAACCTGCATGTCCGAGGAATAGAAATATTTCGCGGACATGTGAAGTTCGCCAACCCGAATTGGAGCAGCGTGGCGGATTCTTCGTAGCTCCAAAACCCTCTCAGAAATGAGAGGAGGCCTGTGCTCAGCAGTGGGACATTTATAGGCTGAAACTTTACTTTTAACTTTATATATATTTTCCATATTTTCTGAATGTGTTTCATCAGATATGTTTTATTGACATTTATCGTTTTTCTTACCAGTCTTATTTGTCCTATATTGTCATATTTTTTATTATTCTGTTCACTTAGTTGTATTTCGTACACATAGACACGTACGACGTACGTGCGTTCGCTCTTTACTTACGTAGTGGCTCCACTGAAAACCAGCGCTGCGGTCTTTCCGCAGCATTCTTTGCTGAGTGGAGTCCATTTCGACTTCACAATACAGCGTCACTTTTGTTTCCAGTGTTTTACAGATCTTGTTTGTTTCTTTTTATTATTGTTCTGGATTTTTTTTTTATTTGCATTCTCTGTGTGGTAACTGTATTGTGTACGTCGAATAAAGTCTATGTCTATGTCTAATATATATATATATATATTTTCGGTTATGTAACTGCTGTTAGCCTTCTCGGCTTTTACAGCTTCATCGGATACTGTGCTCGCGGGCCAGGGGCCCGTGTGCCAGGTTTGGTTTGACCCAAACATAAATAAATAAATAAATAAAAACTCCTACAAAACCCTCGAAGTTCGGACTGTGTCGCGTTCGCTGCGTGCTTTCGCGATTTCGAAAATCTTAAACATTTTAAGTCGTCTACTGACCGTCCGAAGGAGGCTGCGCGCGTCCATTCGGACTGTCGAATATGTCTAATATGTCGTCGTTTCAGCCTATCATAAGTCCACTGCTGAACATATGCCTCCCACATAGATCGCCACAATAGTTTGTAGCTCCCATTTTGGGGGGATTTTGCCATAGTTGCCACGCTAGGCAGGCGGGTTGGCAACCGCAGTTTATTTATTCAGATGTTTCAGGAAAATGCTGCTGCCCATCTCCTGGTTTTCATTTTCCCTCTGTCGACTTTTACGACACCCGCGGGATGAGATGGGGTGGTAGATTCTCTTAAGCCGCTATCACACGACACTTCTAATATGTAAATGATCTATATTGAATGAAAAACATTCTATTCTATTCTATTATGACATTTAAATATGTCAAATGTAGATTGCGAGAGTAGAACAGGAACGAGGGGAGCTTCGCAGCACTCGCAACTGATGCATTATTCATTGTGCTGATTGTGCGGCGGCTGAAGTGACATCTTGAAACATTTACAATTTAGATATTGAACGCTCTAACAGCCATGTCGCTCGGTTGTTGTGTAACTTCAGTGAACAATGCAATATTCATAACGTTGCAGGCGTGCGCAGGGCTGGAGAATAACATTTTCTTTTATTGGATAAAGTGATGAAACGAGCAAAACGTTCATCTGATGGTAAGTGCAACGTCTGCCCATAACAAATGCTGTGTCACCCAGAAAATTTCTGTGTGACACCACACTGTAACCATCACCCTAAGACATCAGTTCTTAAGTCTCACATGCCCAGTGATTACGCTAGCTCACAGTGCCCTTCAAACCGAAACACAGTAATGTTTGCACACTACTGCTTCACTGCAGAATAACTGGCCCTGGGGTGGTACCTAACTAGACGGACTCCTGCATAGGAATTACTTACTTTAATAATCAGATTCTTCGCCATTCAATTAAAATAAAAAATATGTGCATAAAATATGGTATAAAAGATGTTACAGACAATATATAGAAAAGTTTCAGCCTATAAATGTCCCACTGCTGAGCACAGGCTTCCTCTCATTATGAGTGGGTTTCGGAGCCTAGTATAGTCCGCCGCGCTGCCCCAATGAGGGTGTTTTTTTTTGTATGTTTTGCTAGGGTCTCCCCCTCTCAGATCATAGGTTTTTTATAGCAATACACGGTAAGTGTTTTTTTGTAGTTTTTTTACCTTATTCTGTAAGATTCTTATTGCTAATCTAGGTACATAATTATGTTACAATAAATTACAATTATATTTTATTATCAAGCAAACTGCAGACAATTTTGTTTTTACTTATTATGCTATTTAGACTATTTGTTTATTTATTTATTTATTTTCCAATTAGGGTTGGCAGGCTTCATGTGTCCGCGAAATATTTCTATTCCTCGGACATGCAGGTTTCCTCACGATGTTTTCCTTCACCGCTGAGCGCGTGGTAAATCAGGACCTACAATTGTTGAACAATTTTAGAGATGCTGGCACCTGGAGTCGAACCCAGTTTACTCGGGTACTATGAAATTAAAGGCGTCCACCAGGCCTCTGAGGTCAGCATGTTTTGCTAGCATGCAAAATGTAAGTGCTTTAACATTTCATGTCTATGATCTCCTTAATGCCATAAAAATTATATTTAGTTTGCCCTTTATTTAATTTTAATTTAAATGATCTACTGTTTATCATTTTGTGGTCTATTGGTATTTTGTTATATTGGTATCCAAACTAATATTCATTTAATAATATAAGGAAGATTTAATAGAATCAGGCGTTACTTTTGCGGAAATCCATTATAATGAAGGAAGGTAAGTTACTTTGCTAAGATCCGCATGCAAATTATACGACAGACGGCCGCCGAGACTCGGCGGCCGTCTGTCGTAGAGTCTATGACGCTTGATAATGCCTCGTTTTGGGGCGAAACAGGTGTCGTGTTCTCGACTTCAGTGGTGTATATTATCTAGTGGTGGTATTGTAGTGGTTGATGGAGGGTACCTGGTGGCGGTTTCTGGTGGCGGTGTTAGTTTGCTTATGCACGCTACTGAGGGAGGGCAGGACGGTGCTCTTCAAAAAACTAGGTAATATACACCATTTTTATATTTTGCATGCGGATCTTAGCAAAGTAACTTACCTTCCTTCATAAGGAAGATTGTCCTCGATAGGTGGTCGGGAGGAAGTTGGTATTCCCGAAACTAATAAATTTTATACAAAGATCTTTTGATAGCATCTAAGGACACAGGATCAACTAGCTGCGTCAGCAGCTGGTTGATCCTGTGTACACTAGTTACACACAGTAGTTAAAAACCAGACCCGAAAGGTGTTTTCGGGTCCGGTTTTTATTTTGCATGCGGATCTACATATACATATCTCTACATCATCAGTGTAGGGCGACCCCCACTAGATGGAGCGACGACCTACATGGTTTTGCAGGAAGTCGATGGATGCAGGTGGCTCAGGACCGTGTTTGTGACAATCTATGGGGGAGGCCTATGTTCAACAGTGGACTATGGTAGGCTGAAATGATGATGATGATGATGCGGATCTTAGCAAATTAACTTTCTCTCCATTACTATAATGGATTTCCGCAAAGTAACGCCTGATTCTATTAACTATAGCAGATTCTTGTTAGTGACGAATTTGTTTGGTAGACTTAAGTATATCGTGCCCGCCGCAAGCAGACGCTAAATGCGTCTGCTTGCGGCGGCGTCGTGTGACGGGTCGTCCACTTCCTGTGAATACATACGTACATAGAGTCACGCCATCCATTGGGATATGGAAGCAGCAGAGACCACATCTTTTCACTTGCTACGATCCTGACACATCTTTCGCTTCTTCAACTTTCATTAGTGTTTTCATACAAGCTCGTCGGTTGCGGGAATTGAATATGATTGAGGAGGGCGACCGTGTCGTAGCGGCCTAAGAGAATCTACCACCCCATCCCATCCCGTGGGTGTCGTAAAAGTCGACAGAGGGAAATTAAAACCAGGAGATGTGCAGCAGCATCTTCCTGGAACATCTGAATAAATAAACTGCGGTTGCCAACCCGCATGCCAAGCGTGGCAACTATGGCAAAATCCCTCCAATATGAGAGCTACAAACTTTTGTGGCTATCTATGGGGGAGGCCTATGTTCAGCAGTGGACTTGTGATAGGCTGAAACGACGACGACGAGGAGGGCGATGGCTACCGCATGCATCATACTTGTGAACAGATACTGTTGGTAGAGGCTGGTCTGCTCGGGTTTTCTACTAATAAATTTATTTATAATAGTATTTTTGACGAAGATAAAAAAAAATATTTACAAAAAAGACAACTCCTGCGGAGTTCCTTTCGCCTGTTTCTTCTCCATCAGCGGAACCTCATTACGTTACGAAACGGTGGTAGATTGTAAAAATAGACGTTTGACATAGGAAATATATATATATATATATATATATTTTATATGGTATAAAGTGATGAAACGAGCAAAACGTTCACCTGATGGTTAGAACAACGTCTGCCCATAACTAATGCTGTGTCACCCAGAAAATTTCTGTGTGCCCATCACCCTGAGATATGGGTTCATAAGTCTCATATGCCCAGTGATTACGCTAGCTCACAGTGCCCTTCTAACCGAAACACAGTAATGTTTGCACACTTCTGCTTCACGGCAGAATAACTGGCCCTGGGGTGGGACCTACCTAGACGGATTCCTGCATAGGAATCCTACCACCAGTAAAAATATTTCTTACGTTGAAGAATAAATAATTTTCGTTTCATTTCATACAAACATTTGTCTTCTGCGGGAATCGAATCGAATCGAAATCTCACGACCCGCAGCGCAGACGCCGATCACGGAGCCACTGCGTTTATCGAGTCAATATTTTTCTCATATCAACACAGACAAAGTACCACGCAATAGCTCACGGGCAGACGCTCAGACCTGGCGGGCTACTATGTTACTTATACGCCAAAAGCTCATTCATTGATTAATGGGATCAAATGAAACCGATTACGAAATCAACCAGAGTTACTTAGTAGACCCCCGGGTCCATCGTTGGGACCGGGAAGGCTGGCCATAGAAACTTCTCGACTAAGCAAGACTATACTAACTACTAAACTACTGGTGGTATGATTCCTATGCAGGAGTTCGTCTAGGTAGGTACCACCCCAGGTCCAGTTATTCTACCTTGAAGCAGTAGAGTGCAAACATTACTGTGTTTCGGTTTGAAGGGCACTGTGAGCTAGCGTAATCACTGGGCATATGAGACTTACGAACCTATGTCTCAGGGTGATGGGTACAGTGTAGTGTCACACAGAAATTTTCTGGGTGGCACAGCATTTGTTATGGGCAGACGCTGCACTTACCATCAGGTGAACTTTGTTCTCGTTTCATCACTTTATGCATTAAAAAAAAAGATAGCACCGTCATGGATTTGTGTTAACAAGTAATATTATTTTCTAACTAAGTTTCTAACCGAAACACAGTAATGTTTGCACACTACTGCTTCACGGCAGGATTACTGGCCCTGGAGTGGTACCTACCTAGACGGATTCCTGCACAGGAATCCTACCACCAGTAAATTCCTAAAACCCTAGAAGTCCACTGCTGGACATAGGCCTCACAAATAAAACCATGTAACGTAACTACGTAATAAAACCTATTTCGTTTTATTTTAGAAATATCTGAAGTTAATTAGCATTTTTATTAAAGCCAACGCGAGTAAGGTCGCGGGCAGATCTATACAAGAGACTCCTAGACAGAAACGATAAATTGACTCATACAAAGTGCCTCTCGAGACGGCTGCGATCTATCGCCGGGATATCCGGCTAGCTCCGTGCGCCATTACTCCACGTCTGTGTGGAGCCGAGATATAATGCACAACTCGTATAAATGATATCCTATTATCTTTTTGTTTTCTTTCTAAAAAGTAAAAAGTAAAGTTTCAGCCTATAAATGTCCCACTGCTGAGCACAGGCCTCCTCTCATTTCTGAGAGGGTTTCGGAGGTAGGAAGAATCCGCCACGCTGCTCCAATGCGGGTAGGCGGACTGCACATGTCTTCGAAATATTTTTTAATTTTATTTCTCAGACATGCAGGTTTCCTCGCGATGTTTTCCTTCACCGCCGAGCGCGTGGTAAATCAGCACTTAAAATTGCAATTAACAATTTTAGTGGTGCCAGGAACCCAGGCCACTCGCGTACTATGAAATTTAAAGCGAACGCCTAACCCCTAGCCTGACTTCTTTCTAATTAAAGGAACGCCCCACACTAGGATTTCTCTCTAACACTCAGGGGCGGATTTCCCTTAAGGCCGAGTAGGCTCGGGCCTACAGAATATAGTTATATTTAGTTTTATTGTTATTCATACCGAGCCGTGCCGTGTGGTGGCGGCTTAAGAGAATCTACCGCCCCATCTCATCCCGTGGTTGTCGTAAAAGTCGACAGAGGGAAAGTTAAAACTAGAAGATGGGCAGCAGCATCTTCCTATAACACCTGAATAAATAAATTGCGGTTGCCAACCAGCCTGCCAAGCGCGGCAACTATGGCAAAATCTCCCAAAAGTAAGAGTTTTTTTTTATTGGATACAGTGATGAAACGAGCAAAATGTGATGGTAAGTCCAACGTCTGCCCATAACAAATGCTGTGTCACCCAGAAAATTTCTGTGACACCACACTGTGCCCATCACCCCGAGACATACGTTCTTAGGTCTCATATGCCCTGTTAGCTCTCAGTGCCATTCAAACCGAAACACAGTAATGTTTGCACACTACCGCTTCACGGCAGAATTACCGGCCCTGGGGTGGTACCTACCTAGACGGATTCCTGTATAGGAATCTTACCACCAGTAAAAATAATCGTATGGTATTATTTTACGAAAGCATTTATTTTAATTTTTTAAAATTTAGTAGAAATAATATTCTTTTCAGGCACTAGACTTTTAAGTTTAAAGTACACTCGATGAAATAGGATTTCGCTTGTCTAGAATAAATTATCTCTTGATTAGAAACTAGTATTAAGTAAATTTGACAGATGGCGTTGTACGAAATTTACATTAACAAGAACTTCAATGTATTTTTAGATGGCGCTGAAACATAAGTAGTGTGAATTGCTACCTTAAAGTAGTGCCATCTATGGTAAAAACTTAAAACTAAGTCAGCAGTTGTGTTTTTATTTCAGGTAGTTTTTAATGCAATTCTAGATGGCGCTGAAATGTTATAAACATGCTTAGGAACTTAAAAAGCGCCGTCTAATTATGCAGAACCGGTAGTTCAGAGATTACCACATGCTTAGCGCTGAAGGAAAGTATTGTGAAGAAACATACATGACTGGCGTTTAAAAATATTTTGAGGAAATTTGAATTCCGCCAACCCGCATTGGAGCTGCATGGCAGACTTTCCAGCTCCAAAACCTCAGCTCTCAGAAAGGATAGGAGCTGGGCTAAGGATTTTTCATATTTACGCGAATATTATACATTTAACAAAACTACTTTTACGGGATTTATGGCGTTTAATTTTTAAAATATTTGTAACCCGACGTTTCCAGTACCTATGGTGACCATCAGGTGAACGTTTTGCTAGTTTCATCACATTATCAAATAATAAAAAAGTTCTGTTCTTGAAGGTCCCTTACACGTATCGATCCGGAAAAACCGCTGGCGGCAGCAGATTCCATAGAGTGGTTGTGGCTGAATACAAAAAAAAAACATGCAAATTCCGCGAAAATAGCATGGTACGGGAATGCTAATCATCAAGGAGTTGACGGTGGAATTTTGGGTGGTGAGTTACCTGATCGCTGATGGAAACTCTTCCTCATGTACTCCATCAGCTTTTCTCGGAGTCCTCGCTTCTTCTCTTCAACTCTCACTTCCTTCTGCAACAAGACAGTTTTCTATTACTTTAAAATTACATACATACATAAGATCACGACTGTATCCCATAAGGGATAGTCAGAGAGTGGGCACTCACTGCAAAAACAGATGATTGCCATAATCCGTTACGTTTCACCAAAACAATATATTGCACTTGGTGTGATAGGTGGTGAGCCCATCGCCACCATGCGCTGTTGGGTGCACAGTGCAGTTTAATTCCTTACTCGTCTTTTACGAGATCCATTGGATGAGATGGAGTTATAGTATTCTTTTAACGAGCCGCCACCACACGGCGCCTTTAAAATTAAACAATTTCTTATATTATTGGATATTTAATACTTTAAGGATTAGCGAAAACAGCCACTCAGAAATATTCTGAGTAACACAGCATCTGTTATGGGCAGACGTTGCACTTACCATCAGGTGAACGTTTTGGTCGTCTCGTCACTTTATCATATAAAAAAAAAGGTTACCTCCAATAGGTGTCCGGCAGAGTAGAATTGCATAGTTTATATGCTGATCGTAGGAACGCAATGGTTAGTTTTTTTTTTATTGGATAAAGTGATGAAACGAGCAAAACGTTCACCTGATGGTAAGCGCAACGTCTGCCCATAGCAAATGCTGTATCACCCAGAATATTTCTGTGTGACACCACAATGTCCCCATCACCCTGAGACATAAGTTCTTTAGTCTCATATGCCCAGTGATTACGCTAGCTTACAGTGCCCTTCAAACCGAAACACAGTAATGTTTGCACACTACTGCTTCACGGCAGAATAACTGGCCGTGGGGTGGTCCCTACCTAGACGGACTTCTGCACAGGAATCCTACTACCAGTAAAAAAATGTTTGGAATCGAAAAAAACGTAAAGTTTCAGCCTATAAATGTCCCACTGCTAAGCACAGGCCTCCTCTCAGTTCTGAGAGGGTTTTGGAGCTAGGAAGAATCCGCCACGCTGCTCCAATGCGGGTTGGCGGACTGCACATGTCCTCGAAATATTTTTTATTTCTCAGACATGCAGGTTTCTTCACGATGTTTTCCTTCACCGCCCAGCACGTGGTAAATCAGCACTTAAAATTGCAATTAACTATGTTAGTGGTGCCGGCACCGGGAATCGAACCCAGGTCACTCGCGTACTATGAAATTTAAAGCGAGCGCCTAGACCTTTTTGTATTCATTTATTTTTCATTATTTTTATTTTTCAATAACGGTTAAGTGTTTTCTGTTTTTTCTTTTTCGCACATGCTCTATGTCCGAAAGACAAGGCTGTCGCCGCCGAGAAACAATTTTCTTAGCCACTTTACACCTTATTTTAGTTATTAGAATCAGGCGTTACTTTGCGGAAATCCATTATAATGAATTTTGTTTTTTTATTGTATAAAGTGACAAAACGAGCAAATATTTTCACCTGATGGTAAGTGCAACGTCCGCCCACAATAAATGCTGTGTCACCCAGAATATTTCTGTGTGACACCACATTGCGCCCGTCGCCATGAGACATCAGTTCTTAAGTCTCAAATGCCCAGTGATTACGCTAGCTCACAGTGCCCTTCAAACCGAAACACAGTAATGCTTGCACACTACTGCTTCACGGCAGAATAACTGGCCCAGGGTGGTACCTACCTAGACGGATTCCTGCATTGGAATCCTAACACCAGTAAAATTCCGTAAAAATAAATTGCTAAGATCCGCTGATTTCCGACATTTCCCTTGGATTTGATTTGACAACAAGTGATGATCTTTCATACATGCGGCAATTGATTTTTATTTATATAGTAGACTAGATCACAGACTTATTATCTACTAGCTGTACCTCGCGGTTTAACCCGCGGTTTAATTTAAAAGAGTCGTAGCGTAATGTTATATAGCGTATAGCCTTCCTCGATAAATAAGCTATCCAACACTTAAAGAATCTTTCAATTCGAACCAGTAGTTCATGAGATTAACCAAAGCGTTCAACCAAACAAACTCTGCAACTTTATAATATAGATAGAAGAAGGAGATAGATTATACGATTGATTAGAGGTTCAGTCGACTTTGGAGTCCCTTGATGGCAATAATTTACCAAGTCTGAACATGCACAGAACACCATGCGGCATCGACACAACAGAGGCGTGGCGCGTTTGGCTCTCAGCTACCGTTAATCGTCCCGAAGCACCACTTGGCACGCTCCCAACGTTTGTGATGTAAATTATCTTACCAGCTTTTTTTTTAATTTATTGCGTCCATAATGTCCCACTGAGTTCGTTCTGAGTACTGAGTATACATTCTTGTATAATTAATCGAACGGTGATTTTTCTTTAATAATTTTATTGGTCTCCCCTGCTATATTGGAATGCACAACACTGATTTTTTTTTAATTTTTTTTTATAATTTCATAAAAGTGACGGAACGAGCAAAACGTTAACCTGATGGTAAGTGCAACGTCTGCCCATAACAAATGCTGTGTCACCCAGAAAATTACTGTGTGACACCACACTGCGCCCGTCACCCTGAGACATCAGTTCTTAAGTCTCATATGCCCAGTGATTACGCTAGCTCACAGTGCTTTTCAAACCGAAACACTAATGCTTGCACACTTCTGCTTCACGGCAGAACAACTGGCCCTGGGGTGGGACCTACCTAGATGGATTCCTGCATAGGACATTCAAGCGAATTCAACAACATAAAGGCTATCAAAATCCTATATTGTGCTTTTGTCCGCAGCCACTTGGAATATGCATCTGAAATTTGGAATCCTCAATACAAAGTATATATTGATAGGATTGAGAGCATTCAAAAAAGATTTTTGCGTTTCCTTCAATTTAAAGCTAAAATATATTTGTCCGACTACATTGTTAGTTGTAAAAAATTTCATATTCTCCCTTTATACGCGCGCAGAAATATTGCAGATCTCTCTTTCCTTTTAAAAATAGTGAAAGGAAATGTCGATTGCCCAGAACTATTAAGTAAAATTGGACTACGCACGCATTCATCTAGTTTACGTAAAGCATCGCTGCTCTCTGTACCTTCTTCTAGAAGTATGTATCGGCAAAATTCTTTTGTAATTCGGTCGTGCAGGTCGTTTAATGTTGTATCAATCAATATAGACATTGATTTATTTTGTACCAGCGTTGCAACTTAGACGTTCTCTGTCTAATTCTTCATATTAAATATCATCATCATCAGCATAATTTCAACCTATCATTAGACCACTCTCTATGCAGGTATCCGTCTAGGTGATTACCAGATATTCTGCCGTGAAGCAGTAGTGTGCAAACATTACTGTGTTTCGGTTTGAAGGGCATTGCGAGCTAGCGTAATCACTGGGCATTTGAGACTTAAGAAGTGATGTCTCAGTGTGACAGGCGCAGTGCGGTGTCACACAGACATATTCTGGGTGACACAGCATTTGTTGTGGGCGGACGTTGCACTCACCATCAGGTGAACGTTTAGCTCGTTTCATCACTATATATATATATTTATACATATAGGAGCGTTTTTTATTCCGCTGTTTATACTAGTCCACTGCTGAACATAGGCCACCCCAATAGATTGCCTCAAAAGTTTGTAGGTCTCATTTTGGGGGATTTTGCCATAGTTGCCACGCTTGGCAGGCGGGTTGGCAACCGCAGTTGCCTATATTCTAGTTTTAATTTTTCCTTTGTCGACTTTTACGATACCCACGGAATGAGATGGAGTAGTACATTCTCTTGAGCCGCTACGGCTGCTGCGACTGCTGTGGCTCTGCAGATAGGCAAATGCAGCTTTGCCCGTCATCAACAGTCACATCTCCAAGGTACTACTTCGTATGAATAAACCCCAAATCAGAACGATCAGTAGCGCTATAACTGGACATGGATCATTTAACAAACATCTGTTTACTTTAGGTGTTACAGACAGCCCTCTGTGCAGAGCCTGTATGGAGACGGACGAAACGGCGGCCCATGTCCTGCTGGACTGCCCTACGGTCGCCATATACCGGGCCAAGCATCTCGGCTCTGGGTCTCCAAGGGTCTGCTGCGACTCCTGGAGGAGCTTGGTTGGCTCGAGTAGAATAATATTCCTGCCTACACGCGAAATACGCGCTAGACGTGGAGTTGCGGAAACCGGCCCGTTGCAATCTACAATCTACGGCTGCTGTATGATTACCTAAATATAATTATTATAATAATTAATTATTTCAGGTACATACACCACAATGTATGATAAAGCCCCGCGCTTACGCTTTGAAAGCGGGATGTCCAGCAAAAAACGAAGTTTGGCAACACTGATAATGGAAATTACCGTCAGAAAGAAAGAAAGAAACACATTTATTCACGGTCTTATCACAATAGATACAAAACAAAACAAGAAAAAAAATGGAATTACACAGAACATAAAATAATATAGCCCAAAATTAACAAAAGTGAAAAAATAATATAAAATGAGTCTGTGTGGCAGCATCAGACCGTCAAACGGACAGGACGACAGATACTGAAATTGCTCTGATCCCGACACTGATTTCCACTCCGGCCCGCACTCCGAGGCAACTCGGACGGCTGCGTCAGTGCTTTTACAATAATACGACGCAATAACGGAACTAAAATAATTTATGTTTTAACTTTTATTTATATAAACAAATAACAAATATCATTAGTCTAATGAAGGTAAGTAAAAATTAAAATTAATGTTTTTCATCTAAATATTGATGTCAGTTTTTACATTCCCGTTTCTGTTTTAGGTTACCAATAGTTAATAGACAGCGTTCTTTTTCAGACAAATTGCGCAGAACGAAACGCACATTCTGCTTTTTGCAGTTGAAACTACAGAAAGTTTCTATTTCAAGCGCATAACAAAGGCACGTCCAATCTTTTACAACAGTTCTTTTCGTATCGGACCCACGGATTTGTTTTCCTTTGAAAGCGATCGCGTGTTTTGGCAGATTCAATACTGATAGAGGTGCCCCCGTGATTGTTCGAGAGATTGTTGTTATGGTGACTTGTTCAATCTCCGCAGCCGACCCGACAAAAATTGCAATGCAACCTAAAACCGAACTGTAGAAAACTGTGATCGTCTTTAATTACGAAATAAAAAACGGACAAGTGCGAGCTTCACTCGCGTGGAGAGGGTTCCGTACAAATTAAGTTTGCTATGCAGGAATCCGTCTACGTAGGTACCACCCCAGGGCCAGTTATTCTGCCGTGAAGGAGTAGTGTGCAAACGTTACTGTATTTCGCTCAGATAGGCTCACCACCTATCACACCAAGTGCATTATATTGTTTTGGTGGAACGTGGATTGTGGCAGACATCTGTTTTTGCAGTGAGTGCCCAGTCTCTGACTACCCCTTATGGGATACAGTCGTGATCCTATGTATGTATTTATAGCCTGGGATCCTATAATTAAAAAAAAACAAAAACCAAGCATACCACTGCAAGACTTCAAGACACAGTTAGCTTAGACATCTGTCACGTCAGTCCCCGGGGGCGTGACCATGGGTGCCGTAAAGCGCTCGAAACGTCTGGTTATAAATAGTACAAAATTAAACGAGAAAAAAATGTAGCTACATTTTTTATATTTTCAATCCCAGAAAAATCCTGAGGGATTGCATACTTATTTTCTCACAGCGATAATAGATAGTATGTCTTATATGTGTATACCCACACAACAAGCCCTTTCATTTGATATGACACACGGTACAGTTTGGATTTTATAAATTGGATTTACATACATATACAGTCACGCCTCTTTCCTATTGGGGTAGGCAGAGATCACATCTTTCCACTTGCTACAATCCTGACCCACATCTTTAACTTCTTCTACTTTCATTAGCGTTATCACACACGCTCGTCAGGTTGCGGGTACTTTTAACAGTGACCTTTCCTCAAAAGTTCACCGATCTGACTTGTGATACGTACGCCTAGGTCGACCCTTACGGGCTGTCCCGTTTCACACTTACCTCATAAATCTGTTTTCCTCTCCTTTCATTCATCCTCTCTACGTGTCCAAGCCATCTAAGCATCCCTTTCTCTATCTTTGTCACTACATCTCCAACCACACCGCAACGTTCTCTTATCACGCTGCTTCTCAATTGGATTGATTAAATTAGATTTAAGTTTTATATTTCTTCTTTTGTCTCTTTTAAATCATTATGCTTCAGTGAACCTCTGTCTGTTTGTTACCTTTTCACGGCTCGACCTGCTGAAACGATCTTGACTAAATTTGGCACAGAGATAGCTTGCATTGCATCCTGGATTGACTTTCAGGGAATAGTTCCCACGGGATTTAAAAAAACTTATACTCACGCAGACGAAGTCACGGGCTAGTAATTATTAAATAGAAAAAAAAATCACTCGATAACACGGAAGTAATAAATTTAATTTGTGGATCGCCCAACAGTCAGAAGCAACGCTGTGACCAAATCTATACTGAGATATACACATGTCGCCATACATACATACAGTCACGCTCCTTTCCTATTGGGGTAGGCGAAGACCACATCCGTAACTTCGCCCCCGCAGGAAACGAGACGTGGCGAACACCAGTCACAATTTTATTAATAACAAAGTATCCTATGTCAGTCTTCAGGATGCAAGCTAGCTCTGTGCCAAATTTCGTCAAGATCATTTCAACGGTTGAGCCGTGAAAAGGTAACAAACAGACAGAGGGACGGAGATAGTTGCTTTCGCATTTTTTTTATTTCATAAAAATGACGGAACGAGCAAAACGTTCACCTGATGGTAAGTGCAACGTCTGCCCATAACAAATGCTGTGTCACCCAGAACATTTCTGTGTGACACCACACTGCGCCCGTCACTCTGAGACATCAGTTCTTAAGCCTCAAATGCCCAGTGATTACGCTAGATCTCAGTGCCCTTCAGACCGAAACACAGTAATGTTTGCACACTGCTGCTTCACGGCAGAAAAACTGGCCCTGGGGTGGTACCTACCTAGACGGATTCCTGCATAGGAATCCTACCACCAATGAAATATTAATTAAAAGTACAATAGACTGAGCAAAAATACGAATCTTCGATGACGTAAATGGTCTTGTAAAACATTGTTTAAGACCGCGAACAAGGAAATTCTAATCGACTGAGAGCGATCAAATGGGCTGTATTAATTGCAGCAGATTTATTTGTAACTAGCCACGCGGTTTCACCCGCTTAAAAAAGCCGACCCCGATCGATGATATACATATGTAGTTACCTACTTGAATCGGATTTTGGGGTTTTAAACGGAACCATAATTAATTTTCTATAATTAAAGTGGCCTAAGTTACCCGCTATAATATCAACTATTTGCCAGTGAAAGTCCCGTCAAAATCGATCAAACAGTTTCGGAGATTAGCCGGAACAAACAGACAGACAAACAGACAAAAATTTTATAAATTGTTTTTTCGTATACGTACCGTATACACTTTTATAAGCATTGAGTAAAAAGCTGTTATTTTATTATTAAAAACAGACACTTCCATTTTATTTATTTGTATAGATTGAGGTGATTTCATACGGTAACAAATAAACGGAGCTGATAGGTGTCCATCACTCCTCCATCACCCTGAGACTTAATGACTTATCCCTCAGGGTGATGGGCACAGAGTGCACGGTAATGTTCGCACAGTACTGCATCACCGCAGAATAACTGGCCCTGGGGTGGTACCTACCTAGACGGATTCCTGCATAGGAATCCTTCCACCAGTAAAAGCTGGTTAAATAATTATTCAATAATAACTTTTTATTGGGGCGTAAGGAAAGATATATGACAGAACATATAGGTATGTACCACAACGCGAGATATACTGCCGTCAAGCAGTACTATGAACCGATCTTGCAGAAATTTGGCACAGTGATAGCTTTCATTGGATCCTAGAGACAAACTTTTATCCCGGAAAATCAAATAGTTCCCACGGGATATTTAAGAAGCCTACATTCACGCGGACGAAGTCGCGGGAATCAGCTAGTAATTATTGAATGGAAAAACAAATGACTCTGTCGATAACACGGAAGCTATAAATGAATGGACCGACCAATAGTCAGAACAAACGGTGTATATTTTTTGTTTCATTTTCTGCATACGCTGTGACCAAATCTATACACAGGCATACATACAGTCACGCCTCTTTCCCATTGGGGTAGGCAGAGACACAGCAGTAGTGTGCAAACATTGCTGTTTCGGCTTAAAGGGCACTGATAATTACTGTAGGTGAAGATGCAAAAAGTCTTTTAATCAAAAAGTAATTTTTTATTAAACGAAGACTTCATAAAAAGGGTTATTATAATATTAAAGAATACAAGGATGTTGATAACCCCTGGCAATGAGGCGATCGCTGCAAATCTATTTCTACATCTTTATAATCTTGTAATTGTATATTATTTTTAACTGACTGCGGGAAATCGATGGATGCCTGGTGGCTCAGGACCGTGTTCGTGGAAGGCCTATGTTCAGGGCTTGTGATGGACTAAAATAATACATACATACATAAGATCACGACTGTATCCCATAAGGGGTAATCAGAGACTGGGCACTCACTGCAAAAGCAGATGACTGCCACAATCCACGATTCACCAAAACAATATAATGCACTTGGTGTGATAGGTGGTGAGCCCATCGCCACCATGCGCTATTGGGTGCACAGTGCAGTTTTATTCCTTACTCGTCTTTTACGAAATCCATTGGATGAGATGGAGTGGCAGTATTCTTTTAACGAGCCGCCACCACACGGCTTCTGAAATAATGATGATGATAATACAGCGTTTCATATGTGTAATATAGTAAATATAATTTCTTTGCAATATTTCTACTACATTAAGAATGGTCTCAACCCAAAACCTCTTTTAAATAATCAAAGTGAGGTTTTAGTAACAATATATATACATACACACATACTATGTGGTAGCGGCTTAAGAGAATCTACCACCCCATCTCATCCCGTGGGTGTCGTAAAAGTCGACAGAGGGAAAATTAAAACCAGGCGATGGGCAGCAGCATCTTGCTGGAACATCTGAATAAATAAACTGCGGTTGCCAACCCGTCTGCCGAGCGTGGCAACTATGGCGAAATCCCCCCAAAACGAGAGCTACAAACTTTTGTGGCAATCTATGGGGGAGGCCATGTTCAGCAGTGGACTATTGATAGGCTGAAACGGCGACGACGACGAAATATGCAGAAAAGACTATCTGGCGCAGTTCGTATTTCCAAAATGGCGGGCATTAAACAGCAGTAAAAATAACGCTCATATATGTATATATATATATATTGTACATACATACAGTCGAGCCTCTTTCCCATACTTTTCGTCCCCGCGGGAATGCTATTTTGAACTGGCAAAAAGCTTACGACTGTTGTCATTAATAAATATATAAATACAAAAGTCAATTACTTCTCTTTTTTTATTTGGCACGGACCTCTGACCAACAGTTGATCCGAGCCACTCCCACTATAGTTACGTCTTCATTTTTATGTACCAATAAATATGCAGAGAGGATTATTTGCAGAACGTCTCACACGGGTCGTATTTCCGAAACGGCGGACATTTTACAGCTGAATAAATACGAAAGCGAGACCTGTGAAATAACTTGTTTGTCTTTTCTAGTAAACCTTTGATAGTAAAGGAGAGAAAGTTAATTTGCTAAGATCCGCATGCAAAATGTAAAAATTGTGTGTATTACCTAGTTTTGAAGAGCACCGCCCGCCCTCCCTCGACAGCGTGCACAAGCAAACCAACACCGCCACCGGGAGCCGCCACCAGATACCCTCCACCACAACAACACTACCACTAGGCAATACACACCACTGAAATCGAGAACACGACACGTGTTTCACCACAAAATGAGGCATTATCAAGTGATATTGACTCTGCCAGAGTCAGCGGCTGACTACACACCATTTTACATTTTGCATGCGGATCTTAGCAAATTAACTTTCTTTCCTTTATTTTTTAAAAGAAAGGAAGTAATTGACATATTATTTTATTTTTTTATTTTTTCTTGGCAACCGTCGTAAGCTTTTAGCCAGTGACAAATTAGTGTACTCAAGCAGCGTGCACAAGAGTGTATTGCCTAGTGTACTGCTTAGTGGTAGTGTTGTAGTGGTGGAGTGTTGAGGGAGGGCGGGCGGTGCTCTTCAAAACTATGTAATACACACCATTTTACATTTTGCATGCGGATCTTAGCAAATTAACTTTCTCTCCTTTACTATAATGGATTTCCTCAAAGTAACGCCTGATTCTATTAACTATAAACCTTTGATATTATTTAGAATAGCGCGTTACTTTACGCGCACCACCGATATTTCCCATATAGGGGAAACCCACCAGTACCTCACTCTCCTCACCCGCGAGAAACGTGACGTTAAAGGTGGCAAACCAACGTAAATATCTCCGAACAGTTTATTATAAATGCTTTCGTAAAATACTACTATATGATAACCTATTAAATGAATTTTCAATTGATGATGTTCTCCCAGCCGATTTCGACCACGGCGACCACTTCCGACTACTGTCGAGAGCCATCAACTGCGCAGGAGATATTATAGTGCGACAAGTGTACGCGCAAACACAGAGGCACTCACTCGTCCCAACCTACCCGCGCCCGATGTAACGCTGATGCGATAAGATCGGAGGTAGGCTAGGATGCAGTGTCAGAAACACGTGGACAAACACAAAACAACCAGACCCGACAACCATCAATCTATGTTTTAGCACAAATGTTGGCTCCGGCTGGGATTCGAACCCAGGACCCGCGGCTTAGAAGTCAGGTACTCTGACCACTGAGCCACGCGGTCGGCTTGATAATGTATTGATATGTGTAATATGTTAATAACTGTGATTTTAGACTTTATGTGATTAATATGAAACTTCCATTATCCATACCAATATTATTAATGCGAAAGTAACTCTGTCTGTCCCTCTGTCTGTTTGTTAACTTTTCACGGAGAACGGACACAGGATATTTATCAAATCAAATAGATTTCACGGAATATTTATGAAACCTATATCCACGCGGACGAAGCCCTACCTATATCCGAACGATACCTATACACATTTACTGGTGGTAGGATTCCTATGCAAGAATCCGTCTAGGTAGGTACCACCCCAGGGCCAGTTATTCTGCCGTGAAGCAGTAGTGTGCAAGCATTACTGTGTTTCCGTTTGAAGGGCACTGTGAGCTAGCGTAATCACTGGGCATATGAGACTTAAGAACTGATGTCTCAAGGTGACGGGCGCAGTGTGGTGTCACACAGTATTTTTCTGGGTGGCACAGCATTTGTTATGGGCAGACGTTACACTTACTATCAGGTGAACGTTTTGCTCGTTCCGTCACCTTTATGAAATAAAAAAAAAACGAAGTCGCCGGCATCAGCTAGTAGATCATAAAGTAAAAGTAAAGTAACAGCCTATAAATGTCCCGCTGCTGAGCACAGGCTTCCTCTCATCTCTCAGAGGATTTTGGAGCCGGAAAGAAGAGCTCTCAGTGCCCTTCAAACGGAAACACAGTAATGTTTGCACACTACTGCTTCACGGCAGAATAACTGGCCCTGGGGTGGTACCTACCTAGACGGATTCCTGCATATCTAATCTATCTACTACTATCGAAATTTTGAATTAACCGTTACATATATAAAACGCCAAAAGAATTTTATTTTTTACTGGTGGTAGGATTCCTACGCAGGAATCCGCCTAGGTAGGTACCACCCCTGGGTCAGTTATTCTGCCGTGAAGCAGTAGTGTGCAAACATTACTGTGTTTCCGTTTGAAGGGCACTGAGAGCTAGCGTAATCACTGGGCATATGAGACTTAAGAACTGATGTCTCTGAGGTACGAGAAATCTTCTGGGTGACACAGCATTTCTTTTGGGCAGACGTTGCACTTCATCATCATCATCATTTCAGCCTATCACTAGTCCACTGCTGAACATAGACCTCCCTCATAGATTGCCACAAAAGTTTGTAGCTTTCATTTTGGGGTGATTTAGCCATAGTTGCCGCGCTTGGCGGGCGGGTTGGCAACCTCAGTTTGTTTATTAAGATGTTTCAGGAAGATGCTGCTGCCCATCTTCTGGTTATCACTTTCCCTCTGTCGACTTTTACGACACCCACGGGATGAGATGGGCTGGTACATTATCTTAGACCGCCACCACACGGTACGTTGCACTTACCACCAGGTGAACGTTTTGCTCGTGTCGTCACCTTATGAAGTAAAAATTACACGCATTTTTTTGTATAAGTAAAATAAACCTTATTCCACAGACGATAAAACAAAAGGTCAACCGAATATAATTCATCAACGTAAAACACAGTTACAAAATAAAGGAGAGTTTATCCTACAGCGAACACTGCGGCCGGACTGGACAGTTTATTACCTTAATAAATAAATAATGCGGAACTGTACGCAGTGACCGCTTTACTGATAGGCTGACCAAACGGGCTGCATTACATAATTTTTAGGGTTCCGCAGCAAAATCGAATTCTTTTATTATCATCATCATCATTTCAGCATATCTTAGTCGTCTAGTGCCACTGTTGAACATAGGCCTCCCCTGTAGATTGCCACAAAACACGGCCGTGCGGCGGCGTAAGAGAATCTACCACCCTATCTCGTCCCGTGGTTGACGTAAAAGTCGACAAGGGAAACTTAAGACCAGGAGAGCAGCATCGACTTCCTGGAACAGTGGTAGGTCTAGGTCTAGGTAGGTACCACCCCAGGGCCACCCAGGGTATATGTGACTTAAGAACTTATGTCTCAAGGTGACGGGCGCAGTGTGGTGTCAGGTGAACGTTTTGCGCGTTTCGTCGCTTTATCAATTGTGGCATTATTTGTGAATCCGTCTAGGTAGGTACCACCCAAGGGCCAGTTATTCTGCCGTGAAGCAGTAATATGTAGGCATTACTGTGTTTCGGTCTGAAGGGCACTGAGAGCTAGTTTAATCACAGGGCATATGAGTTTTAAGAACTCAAGGTGACGGGCGCAGTTATGTGCCGCGTAGAAGCGTTCTGTGTGACGCGGCATTTGTTATGGGCAGACGTTGCACTTACCATCAGGTGAACGATTTGCTCGTCTCGTCATCTTCAACCAAAAAAATATTTATTTGTTCCTCTCATACTATCAAAGATTTCCGCAAAGTAACTCCTGCATCAGTTAATACTTAACTTCACTGACCTGATCGCACTGCTGTGCTGTCTCGCTCTTATCTCCGCTCTCTTTCTGGGCCGCCATCACACCGTGCATCGTGCACCGAACACTGTGTTGTAGTCGGATTTTTTTTATTACTATTTCATTGTTTTTATTTCTTTATCAGTAAAAATCTTTACATTACAGTGAAACTAAGAGAATCTACCCCCATATCTCATCCCGTGGGTGTCGTAAAAGTCGACAGAGGGAAAATGAAAACCAGGAGATGGGCAGCAGCATCTTGCTGGAATATCTGAACAAATAAACTGCGGTTGCCAACCCGCCTGCCAAGCGTGGCAACTATAGCAAAATCGCCGCAAAATGACAGCTACAAACTTGTGTGGCAATCTTTGGGGGAAGCCTATGTTCAGCAGTGGACTAGTGATTGGCTGAAATGATGGTGATGATGATGAAGGAAAGGAAGGAAACTTAATTTGCTAAGATCCGATGATGACTCCTAATGCTTTCAAATGATTTCAGTTACCAGATCAATGCGATATTTCATCAGATCAATGCGTATAAGCGAAACGTAAAGTAGGCGAAATCCTTCCAAAAAAAAGAGGTGCAAGCTTTTGTGGCTATCTATGGGGGAGGCCTATGTTCAGCAGTGGACTTGTGATAGGCTGAAACGATGACGACGACAATGACTTTTTTTCTGAATTACTGCCCAACACTACGATTTCAACTGTATCGTATTCACACACAACCAGTCCCTAAGACCGACGATTTGTAAAACAGTAGATGTAAGTGCCCCACTGCTGAGCACAGGCCTCCTCTCATTTCTGAGAGGGTTTGTGAGCCGGGAAGAGTCCGCCACGCTGCTCCAATGCGGATTGGCGGACTGCACATGTCTTCGAAATATTTTTATTTCTCAGACATGCCGGTTTCCTCACGATGTTTCCCTTCGCCGCCGAGCGCGTGGTAAATCGACACTAAAAATTGCAATTAACAATTTCATTGGTGGCGGCACCGGGAATTGAACCTATATCACTCGCGTACTATGAAATTTGAAGCGAGCGCCTAGCCCCTGTATACTTTGCTGTATTAACTTGAGGAAAGGCCTTCGTTTACACGCAGTACACGAGAGACCCGAGTTCAATCTCCGGTGCCGACACCACTAAAATGTTTAACTAGTGGTCTGAGTACCAGACTTCTACGCTGCCGGTCCTGGTCTTAGTTTCGAATCCCAGCCGGAGCCGACGTTGCTACACACAACCACACCCGAAGACTTGTGTTTTAACAAGTCTTTGGGTATGGTTGTGTGTAGTGTTTTTTCACATCCTAGTGTTTTTTTTTTATTAGATAAAATGATGAAACGAGCAAAACGTTCACCTGATAGGTAAGTGCAACGTCGACCCATAACAAATGCTGTGTCACCCGGAAAATTCCTGTGTGACACCACACTGTGTCACCCTAAGACATCAGTTCTTAAGTCTCATATGCCCAGTGATTACGCTAGCTCACAGTGCCCTTCAAACTGAAACACAGTAATGTTTTCACACTACTGCTTCACGGCAGAATAACTGGCCCTGGGGTGGTACCTACCTAGACGGACTCCTGCATAGGAATCCTACCACCAGTATGTGTCCAAATTGTTAGCCGATAGGTTTCCGGCGGAGTAGAACAGCACCTACCTCTTTCCTACCGAGATATCGTAAGAGGCGACTAAGCCATTGTACGGAAAGCATGCAGAACAACACCATAATATGCAAAGCTGTACTATACTGCTCGTGGAAATGCAGTGGAGAGTAAAAGGTTTTTTGACCCGTACCAAAATTGCGGCGACGTGGTTCGCCACCCGTCACGTCTCGTTTCCCGCGTCAATGGGAAAGCCGGTAAAGGTCGACCCAGGCGTACGTATCACAATCAGATCGGAGAACTTTTGAGGAAAGGTCACGTTGAAAGTACCCGCAACCGACTAGCGTGTATGAAAACGCTAATGAAAGTAGGAGAAGCGAAAGATGTGTGTCAGGATCGTTGCAAGTGGAAAGATGTGGTCTCTGCCTACCCCAATTGGAAAGAGGCGTGACTGTATGTATGTATATATTAATGGTATCTATAGGTCATATTTTAGATATCAGTTTTCAAAACCATAGACAAACTTTAACGTACCTTATAAATCATTAATACTTATGTTATAAAAAAAGCTAAAGATTGTCTTTTAAATTCTCAATATCAAATTTATTATTTCACAGTATTTAAAAATAGTCTTTTTTTGTAAGAGTATTTAATAAATCCGAAATATTTCACCGAATTCATAAAAAAAACTAAACGCACGTGTGACGTAAAGTTTCCCGCGTAATATGAATGACAAAATGGCCGGCACGTGGACCGCGGCGACGAGCGTCGAAGCTACTGCAGTGCAAGCACTACACGCCGGAGTCTGGAAAATGGAAATGGTGGAATACGGCACTGGCGCGATGTTCTCTTATCTATGCAAATAAATAAAATTGAAGTGTCTGTTTGTAATAACAAATTAACAGATTGTTACTCGATGCTTATGAAAGTATATACGGTAGTAATATCAAAAAGCAGTTTTTAATTTTTTTTGTCTGTATGTCTGTATGTTTGTTCCGGCTAATCTCCGAAATGGCTGGACCGATCTTGACGGAACTTTCACTGACAGATAACTTATATAATAGCGGGTAACGTAGGCTACTTTGAATTTTGAAAAATGATTAAAAAGCAAAAAAGTTAAAATCCTATAATCAGATTCAATTGGGAAGCATATATGGTTATCATCGATTGGGATCGACTTTTTTATGCGGGAAATATATATAATATATAATTTCGGTGATGTTAACCTTTTTTTGCTTTTACAGCTTCATCGGATACTGTGCTCACGGGCCATGGGCCCGCGTGCCAGGTTTGGTTGACCCAAACATAAATAAATAAATAACATAAATAACATAAATGGCATAAATAAATAAAGAACATAAATAAATAAATAAATAGCATAATTATCATAAATAAATAAATATATGCGGGTAAAACCGCGGGGTATAGCTATATTTTTATATAAAGGTGTTTTCCGGTCATAGACGCCCACTATGAACGAATTTTACTAACTTTTTTCCTAAATGTATGAAGGGGCTAATTCTGTTGCATTATGTATGTAAGGGCAAACGTTTCAGTTACCATCAGGTGAACGTTTTGCTCGTTTCGTCACTTTATACAGTAAAAAAAAAACTTGTTTGTGAAGCCGGGCGGGCTTAAATAATCATGCATCGTTATCGTAATTGAAGACATTACTTTGTCATATACACACATTTATACGAAGATCCGTGTCTACGAGACCGCAATCAGTCTTATATTTTTTATTCGAAACAGTGACCAGAACGAGCAACGTCTAAGTGCAACGTCTGCCCATAACAAACGCTGCGTCACCCAGAACATTTCTGTGTGAGACCACACTGCCCGTCCCCTGAGACAGTTCTTAAGTCTCATATGCTTAGTGATTACATTAGCTCACAGTGCCCCTCAAACCGAAACACTACTGTTTGCACACTACTGCTTCACGGCAGAATAACTGTCCCTGCGGTACCTACTTAGATGGATTCCTGCATAGGAATCTGTCTGTCACCCTGATTCATTAGTCTCATATGCCCAGTAATTACGTTACACTTGCATCATAGTTATCAAACGTAATCTTTAAAAAAACTTTAAAAAATCCTATCTTAAATAAAAGCTTTTAAAGCCAACTCCAATGTCTTTTTTTTATTTTTATTTACTATATATATTTGAAAGAAAGAAGTTTATTTGAAACAACTACACAGTAAATAAAGGCATAAATTAAAGTTTTGAGATGATAGAATGTGTGTTAACTTTTTCATTTTGTATTGTATTTGTATGTATGTATTTTTTTTGGAAAAAAAAGGAAAGTTTCTGCCTATAAATGTCCCACTGCTGAGCACAGGCCTCCTCTCATTTCTGAGAGGGCTTTGGAGCGGGGAATAGTCCACCACGTTGCTCCAATGCGTGTTGGCGGACTTCACATGTCCTCGAAATATTTCTAATCCTCGGACATGCAGGTTTCGATGTTTTCGTTCACCGCAGAGCACGTGCACATCAGCACTTAACATTGTAGAAAAATTTTATAGGGGTGCTGGCACCGGGGATCGAACCCAGGTTACTCGCGTACCATGAAATTAAAGGCGAGCGCCCGTCCCCTGAGCTACCAAGCATAATAGAGGACAAAACACGGCAAAAATTCGGCTACACGTGTGGCATTTGACTACCCCTTTATAATGGGAAAAAAACGTGACTATATGTAGCAATAGCAAATATGACTAAAAAAACTAAAACTAAAGGATGTTGGACAACTAATTAATAAAATTAAATGTTTTGATTTTCGATGTTTAAGGTTGTTAGTTTATTATGCAAGAAGTGCTCGTGAAAGGTTTATGTATCACATAGCTTTCAACAGCAATATGTCCAGAAGACTTATGTTATGTTTACCACGTGCTCGACGGTGAAGGAAAACATCGTGAGGGAACCTGCATGTCTGAGAAATAAAAAATATTTCGAAGACATGTGCAGTCTGCCAACCCGCATTGGAGCAGCGTGGTGGATTCTTCCTAGCTTCAAAAACCCTCTTAGAAATGAGAGGAGGCCTGTGCTCAGCAGTGGGACATTTATAGGCTGATACATTACATATATATACTTATGTTATATTCAGATAGACTGAGTTTTAAAATAATGTTTTTTTTTATTGGATAAAGTGATGAAACGAGCAAAACGTTCACCTGATGGGAAGTGCAACGTCTGCCCATAACAAATGCAATGTCACCCAGGAAATTTCTGTGTGACACCACACTGTGCCCATCACCCTGAGACACAAGGTCTTAAGTTTCATATGCCCAGTGATTACGCTAGCTCACAGTGCCCTTCAAACCGAAACACAGTAATGTTTGCACACTACTGCTTCACGGCAGAATAAATAGCCTTGGGGTGGTACTAATGGGGTGGTGGGGTGGACGGATTCCTGCATAGGAATTCTACCACCAGTAAAAAACTCGTAGAAAAATGCTGGATATTATATTTTTTAAGAAATTAGTTACTGGTATACTTGACTGCGCTGACTTATTGAGTAAAGTAAAGTAAGAAAGAAAGAAAGAAAAACTTTATTCAATACTACAACACAACTTAAAGTTCAAAAGATAACTAAACAATTAGTTATGACGTATTACAATTACAAACGTACGTTGGGCTATAGCAACGAAAAGGCTGTCGACTCAGCATAATGCTCAGCTTAATGTTCCTGCTAGACCTCGAAGATCAAATAATGTTTAACTTTTTTTAAACCTAAGCATCACTCTAACCTTAGAATTCATTGTGCACTATCGCGGATGTATACCATGTACACAATTGTAATAAAGAGATCGACTTAGCAGAATGGAATAAAAAAAATATTTTTTTCGGAAAGTCAGCATTAGTTTTATAGTTTTTGTTTTCGTTTTCGAATTGTAAAAAGTAAAGTAAAGTTTCAGCCTATAAATATCCCACTACGGAGACAGGCCTCCTCTCATTTCTGAGAGGGTTTTGGAGCTAGGAAGAATCCGCCACAGTGCTCCAATGCGGGTTGGCGGACTGCACAGGCCTTCGAAATATTTTTTATTTCTCAGACATGCAGGTTTCCTCACGATGTTTTCCTTCACCGCCGAGCACGTGGTAAATCAGCACTTAAAATTGCAATTAACTATTTTAGTGGTGCCGGCACCGGGGCTCGTACCCAGGTCACTCGCATACTAAGAAATTTAAAGCGAGCGCCTAGCCCCTGAGCTATCACTTGTAATATTAGTCTTAATTTATTTCTTACAGTAAGTAGAGGAGAGTCTATTAATGTAAGTAGACGTTAGAAACAAATGTTTAAGTGAATGCTGTGTTATCCTATAAGTGTAAAGACAATTATTGTGACTTACTTTTAATTTCTTTTGTGTAAATACTTATTGCACTCATTGTTGGAAAACCAAAAAAAAAAAAATGTGTAAAGCGATTTGAAAATTCAATTTAAAGACAAAATCGTGCTCTTCGTTTGGTCAATCATCAGTTCAGCCTGTCACTAGAGTCCACTGCTGAACATTGGCCTCCCCAATAGATAGCCACAAAAGTTTGTAGCTCTCGCTTTGGGGGGATTTTGCCATAGTTGCCACGCTTGGCAGGCGGGTCGGTGAAAGCAGTTTATTTATTTAGATGTCCCAGGAAGACGCTGCTGCCCATCTCCTGATTTTTATTAACCCTCTGTCGACTTTTACGACACCCACGGGATGAGATGGGGTGGTAGTTTCTTTTGAGCCGCTACTATCTGTCAATGTTTTTACAAATTTTGCAGTTTGACGATTGATGATGTTCTCCTAGCCGATTTCGACCACGGCGACAACTTCCGAATACTGTCGAGAGCCATCAACTGCGCAGGAGATATTATAGTACCACCAGTGTACGCGCAAACACAGAGGCACTCATTTATCCCAACCTACCCGCGCCCGATGTAACGCTGATGCGATAAAATCGGAGGTAGGCTAGGATGCAGTGTCAGAAACACGGGGACAATCACAACACAACCAGACCCGAAAACCAACAATTTGTGTTTTAGCACAAATGTTGGCTCCGGCTGTGATTCGAACCCAGGACCCGCGGCTTAGAAGTCAGGTACTCTGACCACTGAGCAACGCGGTCGACGATTGGCGATTGATTTGAAGTATGAATATTGCTATTTAACTAAACGTTATATACTAGCTGACGCCGCGACTTCGTTCGCGTGGATTTTTAAAATATATCTCGCGGTGAAACTGTTTGATATTGCGGGATGCAAAGTCTCCATGATGAAAGCTATCTCTACGCTAAATTTCGTCAAGATCGGTTCAGCAGTTGAAACGTGAAAAGGTAACTAACAGACAGAGGGACAGAGGGAGTGACTGTCGCATTTATAATTTTTTTTTAATGTACAAAGTGACGAAACGAGCAAAACGTTCACCATCGTAAGTGCAACGTCCGCCCACAACAAATGCTGTGTCACCCAGAATATTTCTGTGTGACACCACACTGCGCCCGTCACCCTGAGACATTCGTTCTTAAGTTTCAAATGCCCCGTGATTACGCTAGCTCACATTGCCCTTCAAACCGAAACACAGTAATGCTTGCACACTACTGCTTCACGGCAGAATAACTGGCCCTGGGGTGGTACCTACCTAGACGGATTCCTGCATAGGAATCCTACCACCAGTATTAGTTTGGATTACATATTTTGCTTGAGTATACTAATTTGTCACTGGCAAAAAGCTTACGACGGTTGCCATTAAAAATAATATAAATAAATAAATAAGTCAATTACTTCCTTTCTTTTAATAAATACAGGAAAGAAAGTTAATTTGCTAAGATCCGCATGCAAAATGTAAAATGGTGTAGTCAGCCGCAGACTGTCGCAGAGTCAATATCACTTAATAATGCCTCATTTTAAAAATGAAAAAAGAAAAATATTAATTAAGAATAACAGTAACGTTACAAAAATTCGACCTTGAAATTTTACTGTTATCGCGTTAAATTGGGACAATAATTACTTGTTCTTTTAATTCTGGCCTCTTTCAATAGAATTCGGCCAATGTCAAGTCAGTCACGACAGTGACAATAAATAATTCAAAATGTCGATCGACAATAAAATTATAGTTGACTTTTACTGAAGATTTGCTTTACTGATGGAGACAAAACGAAAAGTGCTGTTCTGGTCTTAAATTGAACTTTCCTTTCCTTTCCTTTCTCAAGCACTTGCTGCGTCTACTACTATCTATATTAAACACTATATATATAATAAAAACTACTATAAAAACTATCAATATTAAACATCAAAAATCTAAATATTCAGAAATTGGAAAGTTCAATTAAAACACTATCGTCACTTTTTGAGTTGACGCCAAAAGTCGGACAATAATTTTCTAGGAAATTCTTTTTGACCTGTCACCATTGTATTTTAAACTATATTAAAAACTATCAATATTAAACATCAAAACTCTAAATATACAGAAATTGGAAAGTTCAATTAAAACACTATCGTCACTTTTTGAGTTGACGCCAAAAGTCAGACAATAATTTTCTAGGAAATTCTTTTTGACCTGTCACCATTGTATTTTTTTCATGACTGACCCGACAATGAAAAATAAAATATCCGTTACCGTAAAACGGGGTGAAAATGGCGTTGATTGGTAATCTCAAGAATATACTCTTTTGATGTCAACTCTGATTTGGTTGATGTGTTATGTTTGAATTACTATAAATTTGGAATGATGCTTGAATTACTTTAAATTTGGAATGTCAATTTTATTTGTTCAGATTGAATTGTGTCATATTTTATTAATTTCGTGAAAATCGTTTGAAGAAGTAACATGTCTAGTTATCTGACATAACTTTTGTATTTTATATAAATTTAATAATGATTACGTTTCATCAAAAATAAATTCAAAATGTTTAAGTTAAAATAAATAGTTTTTTTAATCAGTCCATAAGTGTCTTTTTGGTTTGAAAGTGATCCCATTAGCCACATCTACCATTCAAGAAATGGAAGCAGGGATGACTAAAGAGAAAACCTGGAATAACTTTCGGAACTTAATTTCGAATAGGTATACTGTTTAGAGAAAATGTTAGTTAAGTTTTACGATAGTAGAATATTCATTTTGTGTAAAGGTAATAGACATAATGTTGGTCGTGAATTCCTAAAATATGAACAAAGAAATAAGTCTCTAACGGCGATTATTTTTTGGCCACTAAAACTTTATTAGAAAAAAGGTTTCAATAAGCTTCTCTTTACTAATTATTATTATTTAAGATTGAGTAACTATTAAAGAAGCTGTATTATGGCAGGTAGAGTGTAATTTCCTTGATTCGCATATATTACAGATGTTTTTTTAATTTTTTTAGTTTTTATGTTTTTCGGGGACAATTGGGACAGGACACGTGTAAATAGAAACGAGTGTCGAGTTAATAGGAACGACACCATCTTCCACGACATCCAATTAATTAGGGACGATAATGTAGTGTTTTTGGACGACAAAGCATGAATATGAAAAAAATGCTAACCGTAAGAAATTTTATAAGAAATATAATCAAGATGTCATAAATCACAATTACGAGTGTATAAACTACTTAAAGATATGTTCCGAGTGGGGGTTTCCACTTGATATATTTAATTTAAGGGTATAAGAATGTAAGTAAAACAATTAAAACTAATATGGCTGACCCGGATTTCCTCAACAGTTTTTTTTTAAATAGACAGGAATAATCTTTTAACAAGAATTTTTGAAAACATCAAAACATCCGTAATGAATTACAATTAATTATACGGATTATTATGGAGTCAAAAAATAGTTTTATTGAATTCTTCATTCTCTGTATTCAATTCTTTAAACAGTGTTTCTGTGTTTTTCTTTCTGTACAGTTAATAATAAAAGTTATTGAAATTTGTTTAAACCAAATTAAATATTGTTTCTTCAACCAACCCTGACATAATTTCTCTAGCCACCCCATAGCCGTCTTCATTGATCCAGCATCCGTATGAATAGGGACTTCACATATTATGGCTAAAATATTAATAACTTCAATACTTTTCATGAATTTTAGAATTGCAATATCATTTCTAGGTAATAGGATGATATTTTCAGGTTTATAATATTAATATTTTCAATGTAGACCTTGTTAATAATTTTTAATTAAATTTTTTAGTTTTTAATTAATTGTAATTTATTGCGTAAACTTCAATTTCGTTTCTATTCACCCCATTTTAGTTGCATTTGGCACAATCCCATAGACTTAAAATATACAAGACTATGGTTGGCACAGACTCCTTATGAAATAGTTATCTGAAGTCAGTGTACCGGTTCAGGCCAACTTTTACTATTAGGCACAAGTCAAATACCAATCACTGGGCATATGAGATTTAAGAACTGATATCTCAGGGTGATGGGCTCAGTGTGGTGTCAAACAGAATTGTTCTGGGTGACATCGCATTTGTAATGGGCAGA
The DNA here is from genome assembly GCA_019845155.1 of Luehdorfia chinensis. Classification (NCBI taxonomy): domain Eukaryota; kingdom Metazoa; phylum Arthropoda; class Insecta; order Lepidoptera; family Papilionidae; genus Luehdorfia; species Luehdorfia chinensis. Next base: position 2,075,176 of record JAHVAK010000014.1, on the reverse strand, counting down.
CGTTGCACTTATTATCAGGTGAACGTTTTGCTCATCTCGTCACTTTATCAAAAAAATTATATAATAAAAAATCATTTCAGATTTAAATGGCTGCATGGTCTCTACGCTATTATCTTTACTTCTGAAGTATTTGAAGTTCAAACGTCAAATTGTAATCTGCCACACAAAGAGCTGTCAAAACAAATTTCATTTCATAACTTTTCTAAATTAATTACAAGAAAAATGACTGATATTGCACTCTGTAACTAGATTTTTTTATCGCAATGTCGTTTCCGAAGATAGAAGGATATGTAGTGACGGAAAAATTGGGATCTGGAAGCTATTCGACTGTGTACAAAGCCCTCACCAAGGTACTTGACTTTTAAACTAATGTAAACAATATATGTACTTTAGCTTTATCTCAAGGCATAAAATTGCTAGCAATGTAGTTTTACTGTGGTGTTGGACAAATACCATCAAACAAATGTTATTACTTTAAATTTGTCATACTAATCTGAAGTCACCTTTAACAGTAACGCGCTTAATTTATTTAATTATGTCGCATTTTTAGCCAAGTGAATTAATACTAAACTAAAACTAGTTTTTATACTTTAGTAGCTAGCTTTAGTAGTTAGCTGTGCCCCAGTTTCACCCGCGTAAAGTAAGCCAACGTGATTATATTACAAATATCTGTATTCATATCTTCAAACTCCATTGGGTTCCCACAAGCAGTATAACCTGGCACGCGGGCCCCTTGCACGCGGGCCCCTGGCACGCGGGCTCCTGGCACGCGGGCCCCTGGCCCGTGAGTACAGTATCCGATGAAGCTGTAAAAGCCAAAAAGGCTAACAGCAATTACATCACCGAAATTATATATACAAGCAGTATAGTGCCAGCATTGCATAGGTATTATTCTGCACAAATAAAGGTTGTCCGCACTATACCTTAGTTGCCTCTTACAACGCCTTTGTAGGAAAGAGGTAGCCTAGGTACCTATCGGCTTCACCATATCATCTGAAGTAATTGAAATGGAACATATATGAAAATTTCCTGTTTTAATCCAATAACAATTTTCACTGATATCATTTCAGCTGTTTCAGAACCTATTTGAGACAAACTTCCAGACAGATGGACAGAAATTGTAAAAACAGTCATTTATGATTAGGCATCATACAATTCTTTTTTTCTAATTGGATAAAGTGGTGAGATGACCAAACTGTTCACTTCATGATAAGTGCAAAATCTGTTCATAACCAATGCCGTGTCACCCAGAACACTTTGGTGTTACACAACACTGCGCCTGTCACCTTGAGACATCCATTCTTAAGTCTCATATGCCCAGTGATAACACTAGCTCTCAGTGCCCCTCAGACCGAAACATAATGTTTACACACTACTACTTTTCACAGCAGAATAACTGGCCTAGGGTGGTCTAGGTACCTACCTAGATGGATTCCTGCATAGCTATTATCACTTAAATTTTGGGATTTATTTTAAAATTACAAATAGACACTTGAATTTCATTATTGGTATGGATAAAAATTAAGTTAAAAATATTTCCTCATCATTTACTTCACTACTTATATTTGTTAAAATATATAGATTATTGTTTTACATACGTATTCATTTTGCTGAAACAAGCATTTTGGGCAATCTATAACTTGGGTCCTTGTGAGTTGCTACGAGAACTATTGAAGGATACTAATATTTTGACACTTCTTTCATTGTGTATGTATGAAAACACGTGAATTTATGTAAAAAAAAAAAGGGACAGTATCCTGTAGAATGGGCCGGGGCGACACAATAGAGGTTCCTGTGTTTAGGTTGGCCAAAACTAGAAAATCTTTTCTTAGCAGATCCATAAAACGTTATTACAAAATTCCCAAAAGTGAGACGCAACAAACTATACAAACTTAATGATTTCTTATATTTACGTGAACACTACACATTTAAATGAAACTAATTTTACGGATTTTATCACATTTAATTTTATTTTTTATAACCCGACGTTTCGAGTGCTTTACAGCACCCGTGGTCACAGGGGGACTGAGATGGCAGATGTCCTGATGTCATTGTTAACTCGGAGTACCTTCACCATTTAATTATTAATTTTAGTCCGATCTACGCAGAAAGAGCTAACTGTGTCTTGAAGTCTTGCAGTGGTATGCATGGTTTTTGATTTAATTTTAATAATTATAGGAACCCAAGCTGGTGGTAATACCCAACCATCTTCTCTATTAAAATTAGGATGTTTTTCAATTTCAATAGCCTCACGAATCATCCTTGGTAGGAATCGGTTTTCTTATGCGAGGATTTGTGGTTTATCATATCTGATGTAATGGTTGGAATGATCCAGAACATGATCACAGACTGCAGACTTCCTGGAGCGACGATCCTTCACATCAGCTATATGTTCTTTTATGCTGGTTTTTACTCATCATTTTGTTTGGCTTAAATAGTTAAGAGAGACCACATTCACAATCCAGCTTGTATACTCCTGCATCTTGTAGAGGGATGTTACACTTGACAGATGGTAAAAACTGACTTATATACTTCTTCGGCGGCTTGAAAAATGTTCTTATGGAAGCCTGCTTCAATATGCAGCCAATCTTGTCCCTGACTCCTCTGACATATGGTAGGACTGCAGGTACACGCTCGACTGTGGCCGGCTTCACTCGGTCACTGCGACGAAGGCACGGAACCCTAAGCTTGTTGTCTTGCAAAACTTGCTTAACATGCTGAAGCCGGCCAGCCAGATGTTTACTGTCACAGATCCCTTGTGCTCTCACTTAGCTACCTAGCTCTTCACAGTTAGCTACCGTGGGCAAATCTTTGTTTCAGAGATGGTATACAAGCTGGAATGTTAATGTGGTCTCTCTTACATAGGGCAAACAAAACGATCAGTAAAAACCCGCGTAAATGAACATATAGCTGATGTGAAGCTTCGTCGCTCGAGGAAGTCTGCAGTCTGTGACCATGTTCTGGATCAACCCAACCATTATATCATATTTGATAGACCACAAATCCTCGCAAAGAACACCGATTCCCCAAGGATGATTCGAGGGGCAACTGAAATTAAAAAACATCCTAATTTTAATAGAGAAGATGGTTGGGTATTACCACCAGCTTGGGAGCATATAATTAATAAAATCAAATCAAAAATCGAGCATACCTCTGCAAGACTTCAAGACACAGTTAGCTCTTTCTGCGCAGATTGTACCAAAAATAATGATTAAAAGATGAAGGTACTCCGGGTTAACTATGATATCAGGACATCTATCACCTTAGTCCCTCCGTGACAATGGGCGCTGTAAAGCGTTCGAAACGTCGGTTATAAATACTCGTAGTAAAATTAAACGCTATAAAAATCCGTAAAATTAGTTTCATTTAACTAACAAACTTGTAAAGAAGACATTATTAGATATGTGTGGAAATAACTCTTACACTGCACTTGCAAACCCCCTGGCTACTAAATTTAAGATGAAATTTTTATTTATAATTGTGGTCTATAGACTCTAATGACAAGTGTTGTGCCCCTACAGTGTTATTTTGTGTGTACCTTTCACATTAGAGCCAATATTTTACATGATTGTGAGTATGAAGAGTATTTACTGGTGGTAGGATTCCATCTAGATAGATTTTTATTTATTGTAAAATTGATGATACGAGCATATGTTCACCTGATGGCAAGTGCAACGTCTGCCCATAACAATGTGGGAAAGAAAGTTAATTTACTAAGATCCTCGATTCGAGATGATGCCTTTTGAACTGAAAAACGTGTCGTGTTCTCATCTTCAGTGGTGTTTATTGCATAGTGGTAGTGTTCTAGTGTTGGAGGGTATCTGGTGGCGGTGTTAGTTTGCTTGTGCCATCGAGGGAGGACGGGCGGTGCTCTCCAAAAACTAGGTAATACACACCCATTTCTAATTTTGCTTGCGGATCTCAGCAATTTTTTTTTGTATAAAGTGACGAAACGAGCAAAACTTTCACCTAATGGTAAGTTCAACGTCCGCCCACAACAAATGCTGTGTCACCCAGAATATTTCTGTATGACACTTCACTGCGCCCGTCACCATGAGACATCAGTTCTTAAGTCTCAAATGCCCAGTGATTACGCTAGCTCACAGTGCCCTTCAAACCGAAACAGTAATGTTTGCACACTACTGCTTCACGGCAGAATAACTGGCCCTGGGGTGTTACCTACCTAGACGGACTCCTTCTTTCCGTTCATTATAATGGAATTCCGGGTAGTGGTGCCTGGATTACAGTTTCACAATGATACCACAGGTGGGAGCGAGATCGGTAGTGGCTATAAAATGCGTGGACAAGTCTCGCGTGAAGCACTCGGGCGCTGCCGTGGACAACCTCATCACCGAGATACGACTGCTGAAGACCTTGACTCATCCTCACATTGTTCACATGAAGCAGTTCACGTGGGATGAAAGGTGAGGCAGTTTCCACTAATTTCTAGAATTAATGATAATAAGATGAAATGGTAGCGAATATACCACCCCATCTCATCTCATTTCGTAAAAGTCGACAGAGGGAAAATGAAAACCAGGAGATCGGCAGCAGCGTCTTCCTGGAACATCTTTATATAAAAAACTGCGGTCGCCAACCCATGCAATATCTACATTGCTGATACGAAATCTGGACCAAGACTACCACGGTCTAGTCGTGATCTTTGATATCACTTTCATCTCTATTTGACTTTCTACATACATACATACATAAGATTACGACTGTATCCCATAAGGAGTAGTCAGAGACTGGGCACTCACTGCAAAAACAGATGACTGCCACAATCCACGTTTCACCAAAACAATAGAATGCACTTGGTGTGATAGTCGGTGAGCCCATCTCCACCATGCGCTGCTGGGTGCACAGTGCAGTTTAATTCTTTACTCGCCTTTTACGAGATCCATTGGATGAGGTGGAGTGGTAGTATTCTTTTGACAAGCCGCCACCACACAGACTTTCTATATCTCTTTTTAGAAATATATACATAATAATGGAGTACTGCTGCGGAGGAGATCTCTCGAAGTACATTCACAGATATGGAAGAGTCCCCGAGAAGCAGGTGAGGAAAACGAAGAAACTAATATAGCTTTTTACTGATTGTCTTAACATATAATATAATAGGATCAGGCGTTTCTTTGCAGAATTTCAGGAATCCGTCTAGGTAAGTACCACCCCAGGGCCAGTTATTCTGCCGTGAACCAGTAGTGTACAAGCATTGCTGTGTTTCGGTTTGAAGGGCACTGTAAGCTAGCGTAATCACTGGGCATTTGAGACTTATGAACTGATGTCTCAGGGTGAAGGGCGCATTGTGGTGTCACACAGAAGTATTCTGGGTGACATAGCATTTGTTGTGGGCAGACGTTGCACTTACCATAAGGTGAACGTTTTGCTATTTTCGTCAATTTCTACAAAAAAAAAATCTATAATAGAGATTTAATTTGCTAAGAACCGCATGCAAAACATAAAATGGTGTATATTACCTAGTTTTTGTAGAGCTTTTACTGGTGGTAGGATTCCTATGCAGGAATCCGTCTAGGTAGGTACCACCACATGGCCAGTTATTCTGCCGTGAAGCAGTAACGTGCAAACATTATTGTGTTTCGGTTTGAAAGGCACCGTGAGCTAGCGTAATCACAAGGTATATGACACTTAAGATCTGATGTCTCAGGGTGACGGGTGCAGTGTGGTGTCACACAGAAATTTTCTGGGTGACACGGCATTTGTTATGGGCAGGCGCTGCAATTGCCGTCGGGCGAACGAGCAAAACTAACTTCATCACTTTATCGAATTAAAAAAAAAAATCAGTAGAATTGTAAAACCTCGCCGTGTGGTAGCGGCTTAAGAGAATCTACCACCCCATATCATCCCGTGGGTGTTGTAAAAGTCGACAGAGGGAAAATTAGAAACAGAAGATGGGCAGCAGCATCTTCCTGGAACAACAGAATAAATAAACTGCGGTTGCCAACCCGCCTGCCAAGCGTGGCAACTATGGCAAAATTCCCCCCAAAATGTGAACTACAAACTTTGTAGCAATCTATGGGGGAGGCCTATGTTCAGCAGTGGACTAGTGAAAGGCTGAAATGGTGGTGGTGGTGGTAAAACCTCCCTCGTTTTTGAAGTTGATAAATAAAGGATTATGAAATAACGTGAATGTCAATTTGTCCATTTAACAGGTTTTATATTTCCTTCAACAATTGGCGTCCGCGTTGAAGTTCCTGAGGGAGAAAGGTTAGTTTTAATTGTCTTCAAAAGGAATTAGTGCGAAATAATAGTAAAAATAGCAATGAATCGAGGATCAAGAGAATCTATCACCCCATCACATCCCGTGGGTGTCGTACAAGTCGACAGAGGGAAATTAAAACCAGTAGATGGGCAGCAGCATCTACCTGCAACGTCAGCTCGCCTAGCGGGGCACTTATGGCAAAATCCCCCCAAAATGTGAGCTACAAACTTTAGTGGCAATTAAACGGGGGAGGCCTATGTTCAGCAGTGGACTATTGATGGGCTGAAAAGATGATGATGATAATGCATATTTATTTACGCAATTTAATAATGACATTATGTGATATTGTATTGAAAAAAAAAAGATACCAGAGTTTCTTGTCGGTTTGTCTAATTTTCGGATCCGTGCAGATTTTGACGTTCATAAGAGCTCTGAACAAGCCTACATTGAATAAAGAAATTTAGTTTTTGACATTCGGGCATACACACGCATGACACACACAGACACACACACTAACTTAATATCTAACTCTTTAGTCGGACTCACTAATGCGTGTGACACAAATTCTTTAGACATACTGCTTCATTACAAAATACTATAGCTCTTTATATGAAATTTGCATAGGTATAACCTATACGACGATACTATTGTAGTAACTTCATTATAATGTCTCAAAAGTTTAATATTTAAATTCCATTCAAAGTCACTAACAGTTAGTAAATAATAAATTTACTGTACTTGTCTAATTGTTCTTTACACCGGCTTTCTACATCACACCCTAACCTACCCAGGTGTAGTCCACATGGACCTGAAGCCTCACAACCTGCTCCTCCACAAGGGCTCCGATGGGAAGTACATCCTCAAGGTGGCGGACTTTGGGTGAGAAAATTTACTAATACATCAGTCATTCTTCTTTCTTAATCGTAGATTGGACATTAAATACAAATAGTCTTTTATTTCTATCAGTCATTCTTCTGTATTAATCGTAGATTGGACATTAAATACAAATAAAGTCTTTTATTTCTATCAGTCCTTTTTCTTTATTAATCGTAGATTGGACATTCAAAACACAAATAAAGTCCATCTTTTCTGTCAGTCATTCTTCTTTATTAATCGTAGATTGGACATTAAATACAAATAAAGTCTTTTATTTCTATCAGTCATTCTTCTTTATTAATCGTAGATTGGACATTAAATACAAATAAAGTCTTTTATTTCTATCAGTCATTCTCCTTTATTAATCGTAGATTGGACATTATCTACAAATAAAGTCTTTTATTTCTATCAGTCATTCTTCTGTATTAATCGTAGATTGGACATTAAATACAAATAAAGTCTTTTATTTATATCAGTCATTCTCCTTTATTAATCGTAGATTGGACATTAAATACAAATAAAGTCTTTTATTTCTATCAGTCATTCTTCTTTATTAATCGTAGATTGGACATTAAATACATATAAAGTCTTTTATTTCTATCAGTCATTCTTCTGTATTAATCGTAGATCGGACATTAAATATAAATAAAGTATTTTATTTCTATCAGTCATTCTTCTGTATTAATCGTAGATCGGACATTAAATACAAATAAAGTCTTTTATTTCTATCAGTCATTCTTCTTTATTAATCGTAGATTGGACATTAAATACAAATAAAGTCTTTTATTTCTATCAGTCATTCTTCTGTATTAATCGTACATTGGACATTAAATACAAATAAAGTCTTTTATTTCTATCAGTCCTTTTTCTTTATTAATCGTAGATTGGACATTCAAAACAAATAAAGTCTTTTATTTCTATCAGTCATTCTCCTTTATTAATCGTAGATTGGACATTAAATACAAATAAAGTCTTTTATTTCTATCAGTCATTCTTCTTTATTAATCGTAGATTGGACAATAAATACAAATAAAGTCTTTTATTTCTATCAGTCCTTTTTCTTTATTAATCGTAGATTGGACATTAAATACAAATAAAGTCTTTTATTTCTATCAGTCCTTTTTCTTTATTAATCGTAGATTGGACAATAAATACAAATAAAGTCTTTCATTTCTATCAGTCCTTTTTCTTTATTAATCGTAGATTGGACATTCAAAACAAATAAAGTCTTTTATTTCTATCAGTCATTTTTCTTTATTAATCGTAGATTGGACATTAAATACAAATAAAGTCTTTTATTTCTATCAGTCATTCTTCTTTATTAATCGTAGATTGGACATTAAATACAAATAAAGTATTTTATTTCTATCAGTCATTTTTCTTTATTAATCGTAGATTGGACATTAAATATAAATAATTTCCTTCTTTTTAATCACCCGCGATCTAGAAGTCAGCGAGGTCTTCGATAGAATTCCATGTGCTCAGCAATTGGGTCTTCAGCTGCCGGTCACCAGTACCAGCTTAGTTGCTACTAACCTGTCTCCGGTTAGACGATAGGACTCCGGTCTGGAATCCGTCTGGGTAGATACCACCGCAGGGTCAGTTATTCAGCCGTGAAGCAGTAGTGTGCAATCATTACTATGTTTTGGTTTGAAGGGCACTGAGAGCTAGTGTAATCACTGGGCATATGAAATTTAAGAACTTATGTCTCGGGGTGACAGGCGCAATGTGCTGCCACACAAATGTTATAGATGTAGATAGATGACGCAGCATTGGTTATGGTCGTCTCGTCATATTATGCAATAAAAAACCCTTTACTCATGGGGTCTTTATCCACCAGGAGTGCATGGTCGCGGTAAAGTATTGACTAAAGTAAAATAGTACAGAATTGTTATCAATACTGTTTAGATTCGCGCAGCACATGACAAACGAAGACGTGCGATCTCTACGCGGCTCTCCTTTATATATGGCACCCGAAATGCTACGCGGTCGGTACGACGCGAGAGTTGATCTTTGGAGCGTGGGTTAGTGTGATTGTTGTTTATTTTTGTAGTATTGGACGTCTGATGGCGGCTTAAGAGAATCTACCGGCTCATCTCATCCCGTGGGTGTCGTAAAAGTCGACAGAGGAAAAATGAAAACCAGGAGATGGGCATCTTCCTGGAACATCTGAACAAAATAAACTGCGGTTGCCAACCCGTCTGCTAAGCGTGGCAACGATGGCAAAACCCCCAAACATTAGAGCTACTAACTTTTGTGGAAATCTGTGGGTGAGGCCAATGTTCAGCAGTGGGCTAGTGAAAGGCTGAAATAATGATGATAAAAAATGGTTATTTCTCGTTTCCCGCGGGGGCGAAAAGTAGGGGACTATCTACCCAACATAAATACATAAATAATGTTAGAGTTTTTAAAAATGAAAAGGGACTTAGCACATAGAAAATCTTAGTAATGGGTTCCACAGGCACACAGCATTAACCGTAAAAGAATGACCACGGAGAACTTTAAAGAAATACCACAGAGAACCTTGAATAAAGTCACAGAGAACCTTAAAGAAAGACGAGAGGACGTACCGCCGATGTGTCCAAGATCACTCAAATTTTTTAGCGTTTCTCTCGGTGGCCTCTTTACAACTCTTACGGTGGACGGATAGAGAAAAGAGATACCTTCGCTGTATCAATAGACAGCAGAGATGGTGACCTATGATGATGATGATGATGTTCTCCCAGCCGATTTCGACCACGGCGACAACTTCCGACTACTGTCGAGAACCATCAACTGCGCAGGAGATATTATAGTGCCACAAGTGTACGCGCAAACACAGAGGCACTCACTCGTCCCAACCTACCTGCGTCCGATGTAACGCTGATGCGATGAGATCGGAGGTAGGCTAGGATGCAGCAGTGTCAGAAACACGGGGACAATCACAACACAACCAGTCCCGAAAACCAACAATTTATGTTTTAGCACAAATGTTGGCTCCGGCTGGGATTCGCACCCAGGACCCGCGGCTTAGAAGTTAGGTACTCTGACCACTGAGCCACGCGGTCGGTGACCTATATAAGACTTAAGAAGAATAAGGATAAGTTATAAAAATAAAACGTGTGCAGTTCACACGCGGTAGATAAGAAATCTTCAGAAAACTAAACTCCGAGAGAATGAGACGAATGCAGAGCATCAGGAGGAGGAGAATTGCAGGGATTATTGCACGTCTCGTGGCGCTATGGGGCGTGAGATAGTGCTCTATACCCGACACAAAGTATAATGCACTTGGTGTGACGGGTGGTGAGCCCATCGCCACCATGCGCTGTTGGGTGCACAGTGCAGTTTTATTCCTTACTCACCTTTTACGAGATCCATTGGATGAGATGGAGTGGTAGTATTCTTTTAACGAGCCGCCACCACACGGCTAAGATTTGGACGAAATCTAAAATATGATTTCGTCTGGGTAGATACCACCCCAGGCCAGTTATTCTGCCGTGAAGCAGTAGTGTGCAAACATTACTGTGCTTCGGTTTGAAGGGCACTGTGAGCTAGCGTAATCACTGGGCATTTGAGACTTGAGAACTGATGTCTCCGGGTGACGGGCGCAGTGTGGTGTCACACAGAAATGTTCCGACCGATACAGCATTTGTTATGGGCAGACTTTGTACTTATCATGAGGTGAACGTTTTGCTAGTTTCGTCACTTTATCAAATAAAAAAAAATTCTATCTCATTCTCTCTCCTTTAGATGTATATGTTTGTCTCTTTCTAGCGTCGCTTTCTCGTTCCATCGAGCTTCGAATCGCAACGATTCTTAAGAAGTTTCCACTTCAAATTATTCTTTCGGCTTGATTACAGGCGTGATAATGTACGAATGCCTCTTCGGTCGTGCTCCGTACTCTTCTGCCACATTTAAGGAGCTCGTTGACAAGATTCAGAGGCAGGCTCCGATCGAGGTGAGTCTTTGGTGTGGCAGCTCGGTTCATCCTGGTGGTAGGAAGCAAGAACCTGTACAGGAATCCTTCTAGGTTAATCTCCCGTGAAGCAGTAGTGTGCAAACATTACTGTTTCGGTTTGAAGGGCACTGAGAGCTTGTGTAACTGGGCATGTGTTTCGGTTTGAAGGGCACTGAGAGCTAGTGTAACTGGGCATATGGTGCGATTTGAAGGGCACTGAGAGCTAGTGCAACTGGGCATGTGTTTCGGTTTGAAGGGCACTGAGAGCTAGTGTAAATGGGCATATGTTGCGGTTTGAAGGGCACTGAGAGCTAGTGTAATTGGGTATATGTTTCGGTCTGAAGGGCACTGAGGGGTAGTGTAACTGGTCATATGTTTCGGTTTGAAGGGCACTGAGAGCTAGTGTAACAGGGCATATTTTTCGGTCTGAAGGGCACTGAGAGCTAGTGTAACTGGGCATATGTTTCGGTCTGAAGGGCACTGAGAGCTAGTGTAACTGGACAAATGTTGCGGTTTGAAGGGCACTGAGAGCTAGTGTAATTGGGTAAATGTTTCGGTCTGAAGGGCACTGAGAGCTAGTGTAACTGGGCATATGTTTCGGTCTGAAGGGCACTGAGGGCTAGTGTAACTGGTCATATGTTGCGGTTTGAAGAGCACTGAGAGCTAGTGTAATTGGGCATATGTGTCGGTCTGAAGGGCACTGAGGGCTAGTGTAACTGGTCATATGTTTCGGTCTGAAGGGCACTGAGGGCTAGTGTAACTGGGCATATGTTTCAGTCTGAAGGGCACTGAGAGCTAGTGTAAATACTGATTGGAGATGGATGTCTCAGGGTGACGAGTGCAGTGTGGTGCCACACAAAAGTGTTTAGTTATTTTTACTGGTGGTAGTTTATTATGCCTAGATACCACCACAGGGCCAGTTATTCTGCTGTAAAGCAGTCGTGTGCAAATATTACGGTTTCCGTCTGAAGGGCTTTGACAGCAAGTGGAATTACAGGGTATCATGAAACTTACGAACTCAGGGTGACATGTCCACCGAGCCCGTGGCAGGTTAGCACTTTAAATCGCATTCAGTACCGTAGTGGTGCCGTCTGTGGGATTCAAACCCTAAGTCTGTAACTTTAAGAGGAGTGACACTAAGCTACCTATATCTACCACTATGTCAACCCGTGGTTGTCGTATAATTGGAGAGAGGTAAGATTAAAACCAGGAGATGGGCAGCAGCATCTTCCTGGAACATCTGAATAACTAAAATGCGGTTGCCAACCCGCCTGATAGCGTGGCAACTATGGAAAAATACCCCTAAAATGACTGCCACTAACTTTTGTGGCAATCTATGGGGGAGACCTATGTTCAGCAGTGGACTAGTGATAGGCTGAACAGACGCACAGCCTACACCGGTAGCTTAAGAACCAGTGAGGCACTAAAATATGATTTTTGAAAATTCATCCCTTACGGAGTTAAAACTCCAAAATGAGAGCTACAACCCTTTTTGGCTAGCTAGGTGATAGACTGAAATGTTGATGATGATGATGGGGTTAAATCGGTATTTCTATAGAAGTTCGTCATTTTGAAGTTATAAAAAATTGGAAATTGGTGCTTATACTTCCGGTTTAAAGTAGCGTTTTGTTTGAAATCAGGGATGGAAGTTTGTTTGAGATTTGCGTAATTTTTAAAGATATAAACGTGGAAGTTGGTGTTTAGGTAATCTTATCGACACATACATACATACATTCACGCCTTTTCCCCCATATAAGGAGTAGGCAGAGGCCACTCACGTAACTTCCATAAAATTCATGTCAATAACATTAGTAGTTCTCGAGTTGAATCAGTTAGCACACACAGACGGACAGACAAAAAGATATGCTGTCATCATATGACCTATCTCCAGCTGTGGGAAATCTAAGAGACCGATCTATCATAAAATGTAACATTTCCCTCCCCAGCTGCCTCCCAACTCCTCGATATCTGCAGGTTGTCAGGACCTCCTGACCAGGTTGTTGCAACACGACCCTGACAAGAGGATCAGCTACGAGGAGTTCTTCGCTCACGAGTATCTGGACTTGGAGCATATGCCGTCGAAGGAGAATTACGAAAAGGTAAGAATTTTCTTTTTGAACAGGTTTTTTTATATGAGGTAAGTGACGAGACAAGCAAAACGTTCATCTGATGGTAAGTACAACGCCTGCCCATAATCAATGCTTTGGTATCCAGAACATTTTGTGGCATCACACTGCGCCAGTACTCTTGACACATCAGTTCTTAAGTCTCATATGACCGAAACACAGTAATGTTTGCACACTACTGCTTCACGGCAGAATAACTGGCCCTGGGGTGGTACCTACCTAGACGAATCCATGCATAGGAGTCCTTTAACATACAAATTTTAACAGACGGGAAATGTTTGACCATATACCTGATGGTGCACAGCGCTGCAGTCCGAGGTGGTGACTCTTGTCTCGAAGGCCTTATGGCTAGTTTAAATCTTGGTTAAGGACATGGAATCGCAGAAGGGGAGACTAGTGGAGAGACTTCAAGGAAACCCGATAATACTCTCGCTGCCTCGGCTAGTATCGGAATCCTTGATTTCACCTCGAAACGTGTCGTGGGCTCGACTTCAGTGGTGTATATTGTGGTACCAAGTGGTAGTGTTTTAGTGGTGGAGGGTATCTGGTGGCGGTTCCCGGTGGCGGTGTTAGTTTGCTCGTGCACGCTACTGAGGATGGGAGGGCGGTGCTCTTCAAAACTAGGGAATACACACCATTTCATATTTTGCATGCGGATCTTAGCAAATTAACTCTCTTTCTTTCATAACGAGTGACGTTCATTTTCATGGTCATTTGGAAGGGAAGGCCAAATTGGCCTCTAAAAAGCATGGCGTGCTCAGTAGAACGGGACAGTAATTAACGCCGGCCCACCGCTTGCATCTTTACAAGAGTACGCAATAGTACACACTTGGGGTACTGTTCTCATCTTTTTTTTTATTGGATATAGTGATGAAACGAGCAAAATGTTCACCTGATGGTAAGTGCAACGTCTTCCCATAACAGTTACGGTGTCATGCAGAATATTTCTGTGTGACACCACACTGTGCCCATCACCCCGAGACATCAGTTCTTAAGTCTCATATGCCCGGTGATTACGCTAGCTCTCAGTGCCCTTCAAACCGAAACACAGTAATGTTTGCACACTACTGCTTCACGGCAGAATAACTGTTCCTGGGGTGGTACCCACCTAGACGGATTCCTGCATAGGAATCCTACCACCTGAAAACCGTTGTGTTTTTTCCCCTTTGATTTTGTCTTTTCATAATAAGCACCACATAGCCCATTCTTCAGCTTCACAGACAGCTGTCATTAGTAGATTCAAATTTGGTACCCGTGACCAACAGGCTGGTAAACTGGCCTACAATGAAGTCGTTTTACCTCCCAAACCCAATTTCCCCAACAGGCGGTCAGTCTTATCAAGCAAGCCATAGAGCTAGACTCCAGCGGGCGGCTAGGCGAAGCGCTCGCGGCGTACAGCGGTGGTCTAAGATACCTCGTCCCAGCAGTGGGCTGCGAGAATGATGCACTGAGGAGGAGCGCCCTCACCGCCAAACTCACCAGGTCAGCATTGTTGTGCCGTGGTTTTTGGTTTCGAACTCTTTAACAGTTGCCTAAAACTGGTCGGTAGACCTGATGACCAAGTTCCTATCAATCATATACATATACTCATGTAGTATCATTGTCCTCGTGTCTCCCACACTGCTTGATACTTCCCAGATTACGCTTAAGCAGTTTATCAGGTAAGTAGGTAAATTATTTTCTTCTTCAACAGCATTTGGAAGATCACTGCTGGACTTGGACTCCCAGAAAGCGCCTGCAAAAGCTTGCATGCATTCAATGAAGATACTCTCATACCCTCACCGTTATTAATGCTTCCCATCACCAGACAGACAGACGAGACGAGGAAAGCAGTTCGCCTGATGGTAACTGCAACGTCCGCCCATAACAATTGCTGCGCCACTCAGAACAGTTCTGTGTGGCACCACACTGCGCTCGTCGCCTTGAGACATCAGTCCTTAACTCTTATATGACCAGTGATTCCACTAGCTCTCAGGGACCTAAAAGGCACAGCAGTGTTTGCACACTACAGCAACACAGCCGAATGACTGACACTCCGGCCTACCGCAGGTGCCTGCCTACCTGGGAATCCTACCACCAGTAACTTGGCAGGGATCAAGGGCATCAAGTGAACTGTGTGCAGGTGAAAGGTTGCCATCTTGAGAAAATGTGATTCATGACGCCAGTCACGATACGAAAACGTCACTAATATCATTAGCACTCCCCCCCCCTCGGGACACCCCTCCCCCACTTTTCCCCCGCCATTTACCTCGTTCTTCCACTGAGAAAGCTCGCTCCACCGATTTTCAACAGAGTTTATATCTTTTATGAAAGAAAGTGACGAGACATATCGTTCACCTGATTGTAAGTGCAACGTCTGCCCATGATAAACGCCGTGTTACCCAGAACATTTTTTGCACCACACTGCGCCCGTCACCTTCACCATCAGTTCCTAGGTCTCATCGTGCCCAACTACATTAGCACTTATTGCCTGCTGCTTCACGTCAGAATACAGACACTAGTGAATAGACCGTTTTCAACACAAACTTCACCGGTGGTAGGAATACTGTGCAGAAATCCGTAAAAGTGTCCGGCTTAAGAGAATCTACCACCCCATCGTATCCCGTGGGTGTCGTAAAAGTCAACAGAGGGAAATTAAAACCAGGACATCTGCAGCAGCATGTTCCTGAAACATCTGAATAAATAAACTGCGGTTGCCAACCCGCCTGCCAAGCATGGCAACTGTGGCAAAATCCCTCTAATATGAGAGCTACAAACTTTTGTGGCTTTCTGTGGAGGAGGCCTATGTTCAGTAGTGGACTTGTGATAGGCTGAAACGGCGGTGGCGGTAATTGAGCATATGAGACTTAGGAACTCACACACAGAAATGTACTGGGTGACAGCATTTGTTATGGGCAAACGTTGCACATAACACCGGGTTAACTATTTGCACGACACGTCACTATCTTCAATTAAAAAAAAACCTTCGTCTACTAAGTGAGCTTGACCCGCATTAGTAAGCAGCGGAAGAAAACTTTTCAGGTATATGGAGAGAGCTGAAGAAATAAAGAGATACCTCAAGGGGGAGACGGTCGCCGCGACCCCTGCAGTGGACGTACGATGTGGACATGGTAAGTTGTGGGAACCTCATGCCATCTTGGACGATCGGGACCAGGGCCCCATTACAGTAAAAGTAGAAGCGTTTTAATGTCCCACTGCTGAGTTCAGGCGTCCTCTCGTTACTGAAAGGGTTTTTTCGTCTGGAAGAGTCCGCCACGGTCCAATGCAGGTTGGCAAAATTCAGGTTTCCTCGGAATGTTTTCCTCCACCGCTAAGCGCGTGTTAAATCGGCACTCAAAATCGCGGAACACTTTCGAGGTGACGGCACCGAGGATCGAACTCAGGTCACTTTCTTCTCAGGACCCTGAGCTACCACGGTCTCTTAGAGCAAGAACAAAATGTCCTTCTCCGTCAGTCTCTTACTGACAAAGCTAACAATGGGCTGGGCTGAATGGTGAAGCTCGGAGATCTACCGTTGGGCAAGTTTCTCTAGTGGTAAAGACGGTGCTTATTCGACGGAGTAGTGGCAGTAAAAAAAAGTAAAGTTACAGCCTATAAATGTCCCACTGCTGAGCACAGGCCTCCTCTCATTTCTGAGATAGTTTTGGAGCTAGGAAGAATCCGCCACGCTGCTCCAATGCGGGCTGGCGGTCTGCACATGTCTTCGAAATATTTTTTATTTCTCAGACATGCAGGTTTCCTCACGATGATTTCCTTCACCGCCGAGCACGTGGTAAATCAGCACTTAAAACTGCAATTAACAATTTTTCGTGGTGCCGGCACCGGGAATCGAACCTAGGTCACTCGCATTCTATGACATGTCAACTAGTATTATAGCATGATGGCGCCGTACGGCATGGTATCTGATCAGAGCCACAGTTCGTTTCTTCTCGATGATATACTGTTCTCAGCGCATGGAGGTAGAATAAACTTATATAACCTAGAACAGAGTTTCCGAATGTGGGGCAATTGATTGTTATAGGGGGCACTTGATTGTTAAAGGGGCCAGTGATATTTAAAGGGGGCAATTGATTGTTAAAGGGGGCAATTTGATTGTTAAGGGAGCAATTTGATTGTTAAGGGAGCAATTTGATTGTTAAGTGGGCAATTGATTGTTAAAGGGGACCATTTGATTGTTAAGGGAGCAATTTGATTGTTAAGGGAGCAATTTGATTGTTAAGTGGGCAATTGATTGTTAAAGGGGACCATTTGATTGTTAAGGGAGCAATTTGATTGTTAAGGGAGCAATTTGATTGTTAAGTGGGCAATTGATTGTTAAAGGGGACCATTTGATTGTTAAGGGAGCAATTTGATTGTTAAGTGGGCAATTGATTGTTGAAGGGGACCATTTGATTGTTAAGGGAGTAATTTAATTGTTCAGGGGGCAGTTGATTCTTAAATGGGACGATTTGATTGTTAATGGGGCAATTGATTGTTAAAGGGGGCACTTGATTGTTAAAGGGGCAATTGATTTTTAAAGGGGGCAATTGATTGTTAAAGGGGGCAATTTGATTGTTAAGGGAGCAATTTGATTGTTAATGGGGCAATTGATTGTTAAGAAGGGGCAATTCGAAAATTGACTCGTCCATAGTTTAAGCTAACTATATGACTGGGAGCTGTCTCTACAAAATTTTCTTTCATTGGATAAAGTGACAAGACAATGAATGTTTAGTGCCGGCCCAGTATAACCGGTAGTTCAACTTTAAAGATTTCATTGTTAGCCATTAGCGTCTAACTATGAAGTCCCGTTTATTGACTTTGCAGACAGATGTTACTTAGTAAGAATCTGTTTAGTTAGGTACCTTCACAATGCCAGTTATTCTGCCGCGAAGCAGTAGTGTGCAAACATTGCTGTTTCGGTCTGTAGGGCACTGTGAGCTAGCGTAATCACTGGGCATATGAGACTTAAGAACTTATGTCTCAGGGACGCAGTGTGGTGTCACACAGAAATGTTCCGGGTGACACAGCATCTGGCACTTGCCATTCTTGTCGGTCATAAAAAACTAAACATTTCCGATTCAATTGAACCGGTTTTCAGGACAGAACCAGTCAACTCAATGCAACCCGTGTTGCAAATCAACACGAGCCAGCTCCTACTCGCTCGGGTTGACGCAGTTCAATGAGAGAGAGAGAGAGGAAAATGAGGAAGATGCTGCGCATCAGGATAATGACAACACGAATTGCGGGAGTGAAGTGAGTATAAAGAGAGGTGGCGGCTTAAAAGAATCTACCACCCCATCACATCCCGTGGGTGTCGTAAAAGTCGACAGACAGGGCAATTAAAACCAAGAGATGGGCAGCAACATATTCTTGGAACATCCAGGAAGATGCTGCTGCCCATCTTCTGGTTTACACCCACAGGATGTGATGGGGTGGTAGATTCTCTTAGGCCGCTACACACGGCACTAACAAATATGTAATATTGTAATTAAAAATATATGGTACACATGACACTATGTAATATGAAATTGAAAAAAATAGATAGACCCCAGAGTTTGTTGCTGTTTCATCTCTAAGAAGGTTATGTTTTGAACCGGTGCAGATTTTGACGTTCATAAGAGCTTTATACAAGCCTAAGCTGAATCAAGAAATTTTGACTTTAGTCAATAACACTTAATAATGCCTCGTTAGGAATTTTGCATGCGGATCTTAGCAAATTAGCTATCTTTCCCCATTCAAATCAACTTGGTTTCTTTCCTTTACCATGAAGATTTCCGTAAAGTGATGCCTTGAAATGTGATTGATTATATTAATACCATTTCAGATAAATACCACGTCGGGTGATCGGGTCAAGCGTCCCCGTGGTGCTCTGGCGAGGCTGCTCCGTCGTGCGCAAGTGCCTCCGCTACATCGCGGCGACGCTAGTGTGGTGAGCTGTTACTTATCTTTACAGCAGCACCACCTACTAAATGGAGCGACCCCCGACTTTGTGGAGCGACCGATCCCTAAATAGGGCGACCTCCACTAAATGGAGCAACTGCTCTTTAAATGAAGCGACCTCCACTAAAGAGAGCGACCGCTCACTAAATGGACCGACGTCCACTAAATAAAGCGACCGCTCACTAAATGGAGCGACGTCTTCTTAATAGAGCGGCCGCTCATTGTATGGAGCGACCTCCACTAAATAGAGCGGCCGCTCATTGTATGGAGCGACCTCCACTAAATAGAGCGACTGCTCATTGTATGGAGCGACCTCCACTAAACAGAGCGACCGCTCATTGTATGGAGCGACCTCCACTAAATAGAGCGACCGCTCATTGTATGGAGCGACCTCCACTAAATAGAGCGACCGCTCATTGTATGGAGCGACCTCCACTAAATAGAGCGACCGCTCATTGTATGGAGCGACCTCCACTAAATAGAGCGACCGCTCATTGTATGGAGCGACCTCCACTAAATGGAGCGACCGCTCACTATATGGAGCGACGTCGACTTAATAGGGGCGACCGCTCACTAAATGGAGCGACGTCGACTTAATAGGGGCGACCGCTCACTATATGGAGCGACGTCCACTATATAGATCGACCGTTCACTATATGGAGCGACGTCCACTATATAGAACGACCGTTCACTATTTGGAGCGACGTCCACTATATAGAGCAACCGTTCACTATATGGAGCGACGTCCACTATATAGAACGACCGTTCACTATATGGAGCGACGTCCACTATATAGAACGACCGTTCAATATATGGAGCGACGTCCACTATATAGAGCGACCGTTCACTATATAGAGCGACGTCCACTATATAGAGCAACCGTTCACTATATGGAGCGACGTCCACTATATAGAGCGACCGTTCACTATATAGAGCGACGTCCACTATATAGATCGACCGTTCACTATATGGAGCGACGTCCACTATATAGATCGACCGTTCACTATATGGAGCGACGTCCACTATATAGAGCAACCGTTCACTATATGGAGCGACGTCCACTATATAGAACGACCGTTCACTATATGGAGCGACGTCCACTATATAGAACGACCGTTCAATATATGGAGCGACGTCCACTATATAGAGCGACCGTTCACTATATAGAGCGACGTCCACTATATAGAGCAACCGTTCACTATATGGAGCGACGTCCACTATATAGAGCGACCGTTCACTATATTGAGCGACGTCCACTAAATAGAGCGATCGCTCACTAAATGGAGCTTTGCTTTTTCAACCTTTCTCCACCCAATGCTGAGTGTAGGTCTCTTCTAATGCACGCCATTCTTCCTGGTTTTGCGCCTTACGCATCCAATCCTTTCCGGCCACTCTAAAAAGGTCGTTGGTCCAACGCATCGGTTGCCTGCCTACATTTCTATGCCCTACTCTAGGCCTCCACTCAAGCACCCGACTACCCCACCTGTTGTCCTGTCTACGACATATGTGGCCCGCACACTTCCATTTTCTGCTAGCGATCAAATGAGCTACGTCGACCAATTTGGTTCTCTTCCGGATCTCTGTGTTCCTGATTCGGTCACGTATTGATACCTAACAAAGCCCGTTCCTTGGCTCTTTGGGTGACTTGGAGCTTGTGTAACACCTGCTTTGTCAGCGTCCATGACTCAGCTCCGTAGACCATGACTGGTAGAACGCATTGTTCAAAGGTCCGACGCTTGAGGTTAATGGGGATGCTTGTGCTCTTAAACACTTCGGACGGCGGATGCGGCGCTCAATCTCACTATTATGTCCGAATTTGGCAAGGTTCAAGGTTTGTCCCAAGTAGACATATTCCTCAACTCTTTCTATCGCATGCCCATGCACAGTAATGTGATCTATATTGGAGTTGTTGTTGCACATTGTTTTAGTCTTCGATGTGTTCATCTTTAGCCCAACCACCACTGATGCATCATAAAGCTCTCCTATCATAACTGATAAGTCCTCCAGGTTTTCCGCAAAAATTACTATGTCATCCGCAAATCGGAGATGAGTGAGGCGCTCACCATTGATGTTAACACCTCTGTCTGACCAGTCAAGAAGCTTAAAGATGTCTTCCAAACATGAGGTAAATAGTTTTGGCGAAATAGTGTCCCCTTGCCTTACTCCTCTCTCGACCGGAACCGGCTCAGTGAGCTCGTGGAGTTTCACTTGAAGCGTTGCACTTTGGTAGACTGCTTTGATCGCTTCCACATATCTCGTGTCGACCTGGCATCTTTGCAGAGATCGTATAACGGCCCAGTGTTCCTCCGTATCAAACGCCTTTTCGTAGTCTATAAAGGCTACTAACAAAGGTCGATTATATTCAGTACACTTCTCCACAACTTGCCTGACAGTGTGAATAGTCGAAAAGCCACATCTACAGCCTGCTTGTTCCACTGGCTGGGCAGAATCTAGTCTATTGGTCAAGCGTAGGGTGATCGCTTTGGTGAAAAGCTTACACGCGTGGCTTAGTAGAGAAATTGGTCGGTAGTTTTCAAGTTTGGTTATATCCCCTTTTTTATATAGAAGTATCACAACCGCATTCTTCCATGTATCTGGTACTACACCCTCAAACAACACCTTATTGAAAAGCAATTTGAGTTGCTTTAACACAGGCTTTCCTCCGTACCTTAGGTATTCGTACGTTATCCTGTCCTTGCCTGGCAATTTTGCTGATTTCATTGGCTTGATTTCATACAGACTTATCTCAGGCAAGTCCTCAGTTCTGTGCCTAACCAATGGCGCCCTGCGATCCCTCCGCCTCGAATCTGGCCCTGGTGTGCGGGAACTGTATAAATTGCAGTAGTATCTTTCCACAACCTTCATTACGTCATTCACGGTTAGTTGTAACCAAGTTTTTTTTTTTTTTTAACGAAGCCCCACACTAGGATTTTCTCCTGTATCGTGGCTGCGTTTTACAAACATACATTTCACATGCACAACACAACCAGACCCGAAAAGCAACAATTTGTGTTTTTGCAAAAATGTTACCTCCGGCTGGGAATCGAACCCAGGACCGGTGGCGCAGAAGTCAGGTACGCTAACCACTACGCCACGCGGTCGTCATATATATCCTCTGCACACAACTTATGAATTTGCTGGCTGGAGCTACTACTAAATGGAGCAAACCACTATATAGAGCGACCGCTCACCAACCAAATGTCATTTGACAGACGAAACCTGGATCTACTCAAGGAATAAATATATTTCATTTCGTTTCACCTACTAAATGGAGCGGACGACGTATACAGGTTTACGGGAAGTCTGGATGTAGATAGCTCATCCGCGACCTTGTTATGGCAATCTGTCGTGGAGGCATATGTTCAGCAGTGGGCTTACGATGAACTCTAATGATGATGAACCAGAAAGGTTCGTCGTTCCTCAAATCAAGCGTAGTTATCTACTTATCCGTTACACTTTTTATGTGGTGGTAGGATTCCTATACAGTAATCCGTGTAGGTAGGTACCACTAGGTTAGTGCGTCTATTATAGATATAATTGCACCTCAATTAGCCATAATTTTTAATTCCGGTATTGCATTTGGTGTGTTTCCTGATTTGATGAAACATAGTAAAATCATACCTTTATTTAAATCTGGTAGTACATCGGACCCTGCTAACTTTAGACCTATTTCCGTACTACCAACATTAAGTAAATTTTTTGAAAAAATTATACTTAATCAAATGTTAAAACATTTACATTTAAATAAATTGTTTCACAAAAACCAATTTGGCTTTACAAGGGGTCGTTCTATAACCGATGCAGGTGTTGAACTTATTAAGAATATATTCGAAGCCTGGGAGAGTTCACGGGATGCCGTCGGTGTTTTCTGTGATCTTTCTAAGGCCTCCTATTGCGTTGATCATAAAACCCTTATCAGGAAACTACATCACTACGATATAAGACATTCTGCACTTCAACTTCTAATTTCATATTTGAGTAATAGAACGCAGACAGTAGTTATCAATAGCAGGAGTTCTTCCGGATCAGCAGTATCTATGGGTGTCCCGCAGGGTTCGATTCTCGGCCCATTTCTATTTCTTATTTACATTAATGACTTACCTTACCTACTAGGGGACAACCATGATATAGTGTTATTTGCTGATGATACATCTTTGATTTTTAAGATAAAACGTCAACTTTTATTATATGACGAGGTGAATAATGCTATTTCAAAATTAGTACATTGGTTTAACGTTAATAATTTGCTTTTAAACGGCAATAAAACAAAATGTATTAAATACACAACACCAAATATTAAACAATTAGATGTAAATGTGCTTGTGAATGGGGAAGAGTTGAGCCTTGTGGATACTGCTGTCTTTCTTGGAATAACTCTTGACGCAAAACTTCAATGGGAGCCCCCATATATCTAAACTAGCAAGTAGACTTAGCTTCTGCAGCTTATGCTGTAAAAAAAATTAGGAATTTGACTAACGTTGAAACTGCTAGATTGTTTTTTTTAGTTATTTTCATAGCATAATGTCTTATGGTATTTTGCTATGGGGAAATGCAACTGATGTAGAAGTGATTTTTGTTTTGCAAAAGAGGGCCGTAAGAGCTATTTATAATCTTGGCTCTAAAGTGTCTCTTAGGGATAAATTTAAAGAAATTAATAAGGCCTTGGCCTCTCAATATATATTTGAAAACGTTTTGTATGTACACAAGAACATAAACCAGTTCACTAAAAAAAGTGATGTTCATAATGTGAATACCAGGAACAAGCACAAATTAATTATGCAAGTTACCCGACTTCACAGAGTCAGTAACTCTTTTATGGGGCAATGTACACGTTTTTATAACAAAATTCCAGAAAGTGCTAAAAGTCTTTCAATCAAAAAGTTTAAATTTTATATTAAACAAAGACTTCATAAAAAGGGTTATTATAATATTAAAGAATACATAGATGATGATAACCCCTGGGAATGAGGTGATCGCCGCCAAGCCATTTCTACATCTTTATAATACTGCTGTTATTGTACATTATTTTAAAAATGACTAAAAAAAAGCCCGCTGGGTTTCTTACTGGTTCTTCCCAGGACAGAGGCACTTTTTGCGAATAGTTTAAAAAAAAGAAAAAAAAATTAATTTCAATAAGTATTATGTAAATAATCTTTATTCTATTCTATTCTATTCCACCGTAGTGCCAGTTATTCTGACGTGAGGCAGTAGTGTGCACTACGTCTTCGATCTGAATGACACCGACAGCTAGTGTAACTGGGCATATGAGACTTGAGAACTGATGTCTCAGGTGCTATGTGGTGCATCTGAAATGTTCTGGGAGACACTTTCTTATGGGCAGACGTAGATCCCTCACGTTGATGAGTCACCACGATGATGATGATGATGATAAGTGAATATGTTATCCAACAGGCAAACGAAGCGACAGACAAGAAGGCAGCGGCGGAAGATTCGACGAATGACATGTGCAGAATAAATTGAATATGGGACAGCCAAGTTGGAGATAACGAAGTTGGAAGGAATACCATTTTGTCAGATGATTCGCCTTCGGTCATCTTTAAGATCATTTTCAGCTTGATCAATTACCGCTTTAAAAAAGTACGAGAAACATTTTAATCTAGCTGTAGCCGTGAATTTATAAGTCTCTATTACTTTTAAAACTACCAAAGTTTTTTAACCGACTTCAAAAGTCCGGTTCTTAGGTATTTTTTTATGTTTGTTCGGCCGTAACTTATTTGCTTATGAAGGGCTTCTAAAGATTCTCTTTTTATTTAAAGAGGATATCGTAAGTTCCATAGAATGATCAAGTTCTGATAATGGGAACCATGAGAACATTTACTGGTGGTAGGATTCCTATGCAGCATTCGGTCTGAAGGGCACTGAGAGCTAGTGTAATCACGGGGCATATGAGACTGAAGAACTGATGTCTTGGGCGGAGGTTGAAGGGCGCAGTGTGGTGTCACGCAGAAATACTCTGGGTGACACAGCATTTGTTATGGGCAGACGTTGCACTTACCATTAGGTGAACGTTTCGCTCGCTTCGTCACTTTATCCAATAAATAAACGACGATTTTTATCCGGCATTCAGTTTACTCTGAGAAACTTGTTATTAGCAATGTTAAATATAAATAGACTTATTCGGCTATTCTGTGGTGAAAACTGTCAGAGCTAATGTAACTACGGAACCCTAAAAAGTGGGGTCCGAAACGGACCGTTTTTAAAGTGATAAACGTTTAGGACAGATAGATAAACAAATATTAGTTTACTGAACGAGAAGGCTGATTGTAAAAAATATTTTAAATTTAAAACTGGCAGACACTTCTGTTTCATTTATGTGTATGTGCTAAATTATGCTTTTGCGCTTTACTGCTGTGCTTTTAAGATGGTAACATGAATGTGTAACTTTAACTAAAAAAAAATATACAATATTATGATTTAAAAAAAGCCGTGTGGTGGCGGCTCGTTAAAAGAATACTACCACTCCATCTCATCCAATGGATCTCGTAAAAGGCGACTAAGGAATTAAACTGCACTGTGCACCCAACAGCGCATGGTGGCGATGGGCTCACCACCTATCACACCAAGTGCATTATATTGTTTTGGTGAAACGTGGATTGTGGCAGTCATCCGTTTTTGCAGTGAGTGCCCAGTCTCTGACTACTCCTTATGGGATACAGTCGTGATCTTATGTATGTATGTATGTATGATTAAAAAATATAACGGGGCCAGTATGTTAACCTTGGGGTAACCCCTAATTTATAGTACAGGGTTTAGTTAAATGACATTTTGGTTTTGTTAAGTTTGGGTACTAAAGTAAAAACTAGTTTAAGTACACGGATTTTATTGTAAAAAAATAAGTTATGTAGTGTTAGAAAGAATTTATTTATTAATGTTTTTGGTGAGAAGCTTCTTAACGCACGTTTGAGAGGGAGACATAAATAGGAAAAAGTACAACGTCACGAACAGAAGTTGCAATGCTCCTCGTTGGGTACGTATTGTTACATGTGAGCGAGCGAGACCGAGCTCTAAGTAATTAACTTATAATCTGTCGTAATGATAATGTTACCATAGTTTATTTCAATTTAAAATATAAAGAATGCAACGTGCTGTGGGTTATTTACGCTGACAACCATGTTGTTTTTCCCGATTAAGGAGGAACTAACATTGAATTCCTAATTTCCATTATTTGAGTATCGAGTCTCGAATATAACTCTTTGCATTTAAATGACAGCACAGAAATGTAGGCACGAATGAGTGCAGTGTCCTCGCGGGGAGTTGTCCTTCTATCACTTGAGATTCGATAAGGGGGAGGGTTATTTCAGAAAAAAATTACGATTAATTACGATGGATGGGGGAGCAATGTACCATGTAAAACCCGAGCGAGCGAGTTTGTCTAAAAAATTTCAATAAAAAATACTCTTGATGCTGGGAGAGAGGGGAGCCTAAAACCTCTCGTATCACCTATAAGAAGGGAGATGTCTCGCTGCTTCAATGCTGGTTGGCTTCACATGTCCTCGAAATATTTTCACGCCTGTTCTACTCATCTCTGAGGTACAAAAATATTCCGATAGTATTCGGTAGCTGTCGCCCGGAAAGAGTCTGCGAGTTAAAGACTGACAGAGAATTAGCGTATGTTTTTATTTTGTAATATTGTCTGTGATTAGGAATCTAGATTTGTTAAGTTTGGTATTTCAATAATTCAGTGAATGGTGGTAGGATTCTAGGTAGGCACCACCGCAGTGCCAGTTATTCTGCCGTGAAGCAGTAGTGTGAAAGCATTGTGTTTCGGTCCATAGGGCACTGAGAGCTAGTGTAATCACTGGGCATATGAGACTTTGGACTCGGCCTATTGGGAAATACGCCCCTTGTCGCGGGTCCGATTAGAATTACAAATAACACTGAAGCATTTTTTTATCTGTATGTCACACGTTTATAATGTTACCAGTTACTTGCAAAATAATGTTCTATATATGAGAAGCCTTGAAAATGTTGCCATTTATTAAATATTTTTGCTTAATAAAAAATATGTTTTATTCGTTGCCTTTGTGGTTAATTTCAAAATAAATTTAAAAATTATATGTCTATAATTAACTCTTTTTTTCTGTCGGACCTTAATGTCCTCGAAACCTTCTCTGACATTCTCCTGACTTCCATCAGCTACTTCTGTTTTAAAAGAAGCCGTCGTCTGTGCTATATTAAATGTCGTATGTGAGACGTAATACAAGACGACCGCGTGGTCTGGTGACCTTCATATCCCAGCCATAGTAAGCTTTTGTGCCAAAACACAAGTTGTTGGTTTTTTGAGCCTGGTTGCGTTGTCCCCGTGTCTCTGACACTGCATCCTAGCCTACCGATCTTGTTGCATGAGCGTGCTTGCCACGGACAGGTTGGAACGTGCGAGTGACCCCGTGTTTGCAAGTACACTTGTGTGTCTAAAATATCTACTGTGCAGTTGATAGCTTCCGACAGTATTAGATAGTCGCTGTGGCATACGATCGACCGGGAGAACAACATTACTCATTGATATAAGAATCCCCGTGCAGGAATCCATCTAGGTAGGTATCCGACCACTCATCATCATCATCATTTCAGCCTATCACTAGTCCACTGCTGAACATAGGCCTCAAAAGTTTGTAGCTCTCATTGTGGGGGGATTTTGCCATAGTTGCCGTTGGCGGGCGGGTTGGTTGCAACCGCAGTTTATTTATTCTGATGTTCCAGGAAGAGGGCTGCTGCCCATCTCGTGGTTTTCATTTTTCCTGTGTCGCATTTTACGACACCCACGAGAAGGGATGGGTGGTAGGTTCTCTTAAGCCGCTACCACACGGCACTGAGCCAGTGTAATTACAGGGTGTGAGACCTATGAAGTATCAGGGTACATGAGTACATTGTGGAGCCACAGTAAAGCTCACTACTCAACAAATGCTTTCCCATAAATTTGGTGAAAAATTTGAATAGTAGACCATTCTCTTGTTTGAAGGAAGGTCACTTTTTTAAAATAAATGGTGTCCGGAGTATGGTGGTAGGATTCCTATGCAGGAATCCGTCTAGGTAGGCACCACCCCAGGGCCAGTTATTCTGCCGATAAGCAGTAGTGTGCAAACATTGCTGTATTTCAGTTTGAAGGTCACTGAGAGCTAGCGTAATCACTGGGCATATGAGACTAAGTGATGTATCAGGGTGACGGGCGTATTGTGGTATCACACTGTTCTGGGTGACAAAGCATTTGTTATGGGCACACGTCGCACTTACCATATGGTAAACGTTTTTCTCGTTCCGTCACTTTTATCAAATAAAAAAAAAGATTTTTGGGATAAAATGTATCCTATGTCTTCAGGATGCGAGCTACTCGTATCTAAGTGCCAAATTTCTCCGAGAACGGTACAGCGGTTGAACCGTGAAAAGGTAACAAACAGACAGAGGGACAGAGAGAGTCACTTTCGCATTTATAATATTAGTAAGGATTTTTGTATTTAATTAAAAAGTTTGTAAATAATTATGTCATATTTATAATCTGCTATGAATTGACATTCTTCTAGATTTACACTATTAGAGTTTACTCTTTGATATCACCACAGATTACATAATGACTGTCAGTTGAAGTGTTGAATCGTAACGTATTTTTTGAAATTTAAAACTGCCTTATTTCGAAATATCTGTTTAAAATTTTATAGCTTGTTTATTTTTGCAAAATAAATAATTTTTCATTATGCCAACATAAGGAGTCGGGTTAAAACTGTGAGTAAATGACAATTTCCCGCATGTTTTACGTATCTTTTTAGTAACAGCAATACAATACGCACACTCTGATGCTGGCGGTAAGATTCCTACACAGGAATCCGTCTAGGTAGGTAACCCCAGGCCAGTTATTGAAGCAGTGTGCAAACATTACTGTGTTTCGGTGTAATCACTGGGCATTTAACACTAAAGAACATTGACACACACAATCAGCCTTCAGGTAAGCGTTTTTCCCCTCTCGTCACTTTAACCAATAAAGCGACATCTATGTCGCCACATGGGAACCTGAAAAATCATCATCATTTTTGCAGAATTGATGCAGACTTATGAAATTACCATTAGGATATAATGGAGCAGCCGAAGCAACAAGTTCAAATGTCCAATCCTATGCAGGTACCATTTTATTGCATTGTAATATATTAATGCCGGCGTGATCAAATTACGACAGTCGTCCGGCAGAGTAGAATGCGTGGCCTAGTGGTCGGAGTACCTGACTTCTACGCCGCGGGTCCTGGTTTCGAATCCCAGCCGGAGCCAACATTTGCGCTAAAACACAAATCGTTGGTTTTCGGGTCTGGTTGTGTTGTGATTGTCCCCGTGTTTCTGACACTGCACCCTAGCCTACCTCCGATCTTATCGCATCGGCGTTACATCGGGCGCGGGTAGGTTGGTACGAGAGAGTGCCTCTGTGTTTGCGCGTACACTGTTGGGACTATAATATCTCCTGCGCAGTTGATGGCTCAGTTGATGACAGTATTCGGAAGTTGTCGCCGTGGTCGACATCGACTAGGAGAACGTCATCATTATCATCCTACCGAGGTCGTAAGAGGTCACTAAAGTATTCTACGGACAGCCTTTTTTCGTGCAGAATAATATTATATGCAATATTGTCACTACAATTCATCGTGGGAACGCGAACAACAATTTTTTGACTCGTGCCCTAATGGCGGCGGCGTCTCGTTTCCCGCGCAGGCGAAAAGTGGGCTACGGATGTGGTCTTTGGCTACCCCTTTTATGGGAAAAAGACGGGACGTACAGACGGGTGTATGTACATACATACATAAGATCACGACTGTATCCCATAAGGGGTAGTCAGAGACGGGGCACTCACTGCAAAAACAGATGACTGCCACAATCCACGTTTCAACAAAACAATATAATGCAATTGGAGTGATAGGTGGTGAGCCCATCGCCACCATGCGCTGTTGGGTGCACAGTGCAGTTTAATTCCTTACTCGCCTTTTACGAGATCCATTGGATGAGATAGAGTGGTAGTATTCTTTTAACGAGCCGCCACCACACGGCCCGGCCACGGAGTGTATGCATGTGACCAAATTGAAGTATATTTAGGTTGACGTTAAACGCCATAGGCATGACATGATTTAGCGTCGACGTTTCTTATGACAGTGAAGGTTAAATGATAATAACTGATGAAGTATCAGTGAGTTTATAGTCAATTACTGGCCGTGTGGTGGCGGCTTAAGAGACTCTACCATCTACCCATCTCATCCCGTGGGTGTCGTAAAAGTCGGCAGAGGGATAATCAAATCCAGGAGATGGGCAGTAGCATCTTCCTGGAACATCTGAATAAATAAACTAAAGTTCCCGACCCGCCAGCCAAGTGATATCTATGGCAAAATCACCCTAAAATGAGGGCTACAAACTTTTATGGCAATCAATGATAGGCTGAAATGATACTGGACTATTAACCCAGGTCTCTACCAATAAGGTAGGATTCGTTCGCAGGAGTTCGTCTAGGTCGGTACTGCCGCTATGCCGGGCAGTGTGCAAACATTACTGTGTTTCGGTTTGAAGGGCACTGAGAGCTAGCGTAATCACTGAGCGTATGAGACTTAAGACCTGATATCTCAAGGTGACGGGCGCAGTATGGTGTCACACAGAAATGTTCTGGGTAACGCAGCATTTGTTATGGGCAGACGTTGAACTTACCATCAGGTGAACGTCTCGAACGTCTAGTCACTTTTTTCAACAAAGAAGTAAAGAAAATCGTGAACATGTGAAGCCAGCGAACATTAAAACATGTCATATTCTTCATGATACTCTTCTAGAAGAGCGAGAAGACCAGTGCTCAACAGTATGACGACGACCAGCTCTTACTTTACTGAAATAATATTATGTGAAGTCTATAACCGTCATCAGCCTAAAAGTCTGCTGGTCATAGTCCTCTCGCAAGCAGGAAGGGTTTGACTTTATAACCAAGCTTGGCAGACAGATTTTCCACCGCAGTTTCTGATACCGGTCATTAGACTGCGGTCTGTCCTCCGTCTGGGTGTTTAACGTCCATTGTCGTATATATAGGAGGGCGAGGGAGCGGGTTGGCCGTGCCCGCTCCAGGATGTTGGGTTACCAACCCAAAATTGTAGGTTAACCACTAATTCACAAAAGCAATAATCTCGAATCAACATATTAAATTCTATTTGTTTAATTTTAAAGTATCAAAATAATTATTATATATTCATGTATTATAATGACATGAAAGATAATTATCGCATACATTCAACTTTGGGTTCATCGACCATCGCCACTCAGGGGCTTCCTTGGAAAATAACCCTTAATACGGCCTTGAGCAGAATTATATCACAGAATTTTGGACATCATCCTTAATCGACATTAGCGACACCACATGGATATTTTACAAGCAGTAAAAAAATAAAGTTTCAGCCTATAAATGTCCCACTGCTGAGCACAGGCCTCCTTTCATTTCTGAGAGTGTTTTGGAGCCAGGAAGAATCCGCCACGCTGCTCCAATGCGAGTAGGCGGAGTGCACATGTCTTCGAAATATTTTTTAATTCTCAGACATGCAGGTTTCCTCACGATGTCTTCCTTCGCCGCCAAAATCGCGAGGTAAATCAGCACTTAAAAGTGCAATTAACAATTTTAGCGGTTCCAGCACCAAGAATTGAGCCCAGGTCACTCGCGTACTATGAAATTATAAGCGAGCGCCTAGCCCCTGAGCAAGCAGTGTACAAACATAACTGTGTTTCGGTCTGAAGGGCACTGAGAGCTAGTGTTATTACTGGGCATGTGAGACTTAAGAACTGATGTGTTAGGGTGACGAACGCAGTGGTGACCCACACAGAAATTGGGCGATATCATTTGTCACGGGCAGACGCTGCACTTACCATAAGATGAACGTTTTGCTGATCTCGACACATTCTCCTATAAATAAAAAAATCTCAGAACTTAGTTATTCATGTCTGTCCTCATTTTATCATCCTGTCTCATTTTAACTCCACCAGGGCACGACGAGCAAACCAATTCTTGCTTTCCAATGCGAACCATGCAGAAATAGCTCTAACATGCGAAAGCGTTTCGCGCGTGTCGTCATGTCTGGCATCGTGTTGATTGTTGTGCTGTTGTTTGGAATATTTATTGTCGAACTGTTGGATTATATAGATTGAAACTGAGTTGGGATTTCATTTCTTTTTACGGTCATCGAATTTCATCACTACCAAACAATACTGTGTTTCGGTCTCTAGGACACTAGGCATATGATACTCAAGAACCGATGTCTATGGGTGACGGGCGCAGTGTTGTGGCACACCGTGTTCTAGGTGACACAGTATTTGTTAAGAGCAGACGTTGCACTTTCCATTACTTGAATGAAATGTCGCCTAGTCACAGTTCCATTAAAAAATCTTTGTCTTCAAGCTCTGTATGTAACTGGCGATGGTGGGAACAGACGCCAACGCCTCTCACCTTGGACAAATGATAATTTACGCTAGGCATATGTGAACTCACCTGACCTAAAATGGACCATGTGGTGACGGCGCAAGAAGATCTGCGAATCTGTCACATCTAGTCCCGTGGGCAGGGGCGGATTTCCCTATAGGCTGAGTTGGTTTGGGCCTAGGGCTTCAAAAGTTGGACGGGGGGCGGCAAAACTTAGAGAGATTTTTTTATTGTTATAGTTAATAGAATCAGGCGTTACAGAAATCAATTACACTAAAGAAGAGAAAGTAAATTTGCTAAAATCCGCATGCATAATGTAAAATGGTGTGTATTATATACCTAGTTTTGAAGAGCACCGCCCGCCCTCCCTCAACAGCGTGCACAAGGAAACCAATACCGCCACCGGGAGCCGCCACCAGATACCCTCCACCACTACAACACTACCACTAGGCAATACACACCACTGAAGTCGAGGACAGGACACGTGTTTCACCTCAAAACGAGGCATTATCAACTGACTCGGCGGCTGACTGTCGTAGAGTCTCTTCAAAACTAGTTTTTTTTTATTGTATAAAGTGATGATACGAGCAAAACGTTCAATAGGTGGTAAGTGCAACAAAAAATGCTGTGTCACCCAGAACATTTCTGTGTGACACCACATTGCGCCCGTCACCCTGAGACATCAGTTCTTAAGACTCAAATGCCCAGTGATTACGCTACCTCACAGTGCCCTTCAAACCCAAACACAGTGATGTTTGCACACTACTGCTTCACGGCAGAATAACTGACCCTGGGGTGGTACCTACCTAGACGGATTCCTGCATAGGAAGCCTACCACCGGTTAAATGGTGTTCTGTGGCACCACACTCCGCCCGTCCCACTGAGACGTCAGTGCATAGGAATTTCCGGCATCAGAAGTATCGGTAGCGCGGCGTTGACATATCAAGGGATGTTCAGTTTCGCGGTCACTTGGAAGGGAATTCCAAATAGGCGGTTCTCTGTGCCGGCCCACCGCTTACAGTTTCCTGCCACGCGCGACCACTATATGGACACACTATATATCCGCTGCCGGCAAAGTTTGATCATTGATAAAAAGTTTGATCTGGCAAATTCTCAAGCGGCTCAAAAGCAATAATCTTGTGACTGCAGGCTCCCACACACCATCCTCCGTTCAGGGTGCGCGGCGCGCTGCGCGGTGAGAACACGTTTCTGGGCCGACACGTGTCGTGGCTGCTGCTGGCGTGCGGCTGCCTGTCCCTTGCGCTGTCGGTGGCAGCTGTAGTAGTCATTGCAGTGAAATACATGACTTGAACCGATTCTGTTTTTCATTATATTTGCCTTTTTGGTGTAAAATATCTATTGGCGCACCGACAGGAGTAAGACCGATTCGTGTGCCCTGACGGGAATCATCATCATTTCAGCCTATCAATAGTCCACTGCTGAACATAGCTCTCCCTCATAGATTGCCACAAAAGTTTGTAGCTATCATTTTGGAGGGTTTTGCCATGTTTTGCTGGCGGGTTGGCAACCGCAGTTTATTTATTCAGATGTCCCAGCAAGATGCTGCCCATCTCCTGGTTTTCATTTTCCCTCTGTCGACTTTTACGACACCCACGGGAAGAGATGGGCTGGTAGATTCTCTTAAATCGCCACCAAACGGCAGACGTGATTGTACAGCTCAAATTATAACGTTTCATTTATAAATAACTAGCTGATGCCTGCGACCTTGCACGCGTCGATATAGGATTTATTAAATATCCCGTGAGAACTATATAATTTTCCGGGATAAAGAGTCTAGTCCTATGTCCGTCTTCAGGATGCAAACTATCTTTATGACAAATTCTGTCAAGATCGAATCAGCGGTTGAACCGTGAAAAGGTAACAGACGGACAGAGGGACAGAGAGAGTTACCTTCGCATTTATAATATTAGTATGGATTATAGATGGAACATCTGAATTAATAAAAATAGGTTGCCAAGCGTGGCAACTATGGCAAAATCCCACCAATATGAGAGCTACAAACTTTTATGGCTATCTATGGGGGAGGCCTATGTTCAGCAGTGGACTTGTGATAGGCTGAAACGACGACGACGATGGATTATAGCCACTGTTATTTGGAGGATATAAAAGGTTTTTTAATTAACATTAGATTTTAAATTACATTTCAGCGCCAAAAAAGGACCGTGTTGTGGCGGCTTAAGAGAATCTACTCCATCTCATCCCGTGGGTGTCGTAAAAGTCGACAGAGGGAAAATAAAAACCAGAAGATGGGCAGCAGCATCTTCCTGGAACATCTAAAAAAATAAACTGCGGTTGCCAACCCGCCTGCCAAGCGTGGCAACTATGGCAAAGTCCCCCCAAAATTGGAGCTACGAACTTACTTGTTTTGTGGCAATCTATTGGGCAGGCCTGTTCAGCAACTTATGATAGGCTGAAAGGAAGGAAGGAAAGGCCAAAAAGTAAAAAAAAAGAAAAGTAAAGTTTCAGCCTATAAATGTCCCACTGCTGAGCACAGGCCTCCTCTCATTTCTAAGAGGGTTTAGGAGCTAGGAAGAATCCGCCACGCTGCTCCAAAGCGGGTTGGCGGACTTCACATGTCTTCGAAATATTTCTAATCCTCGGACATGCAGGTTTCCTCGCGATGTTTTCCTTCACCGCTAAGCACGTGGTAAATCAGCACTTAAAATTGTAGAACAATTTTAGAGGTGCTGGCACCGGGGATCGAACCCAGGTTACTCGCTTACTATGAAATTAAAAGCGAGCACCAGGCCCCTGAGCTACCACGGCCAAAAAGTAACTAGTTGAAAACCTAGACTAAGTAGGTACCACCCCAGGGCCAGTTATCCTGCCGTGAAGCAGTAGTGTGCAAACGTTACTGTGTTTCGGTTTGAAGGGCACTGTGAGCTAGCGTAATCACTGGGCATATGAGACTTAAGACCTTATGTCTCAGAGTGATGGGCACAGTGTGGTGTCACACAGATTTTTTCTAGGTGACACAGCATTTGTTATGGACAGACGTTGCACTTGCCATCAGATGAACGTTTTGCTCGTTTCATCACTACATCCAATAAAAAAAAGAAAAAACATGATTCACGAAGTGACCAACTAATTCATTACGAGATCAACAGATGTCACTGTTTTCAACTCATTCACAAACGGAGGCAAACCACCCCCATTTTCTCATTACTTAAAGTAATTTTATTGTAAGACACGAGTCGGGAATTATAATTATTATGTTCTATATCAATTTATTGGTTTTCTTTTAATTAAAAATTATTTTAATAACCATCAATTTAATATAGTTAATAGAATCAGGCGGAAGGGAAATCCATTAAAGTAAAGGAGAGAAAGTTAATTTGCTAAGATCCGCATGCAAAATGTAAAATGGTGTGTATTACCTCCCACAACAGCGTGCACAAGAAAACCAATACCGCCATCTGCCGCTCATTCGGCGGCAAACTGTCGTAGAGTCAATATCACTTGATAATGCCTCGTTCTGAGGTGAAACACGTGTCGTGTTCTCGACTTCAGTGGTGTGTATTGCCTAGTGGTAGTGTTGGAGGGTATCTGGTGTGTAGTGAACGCTGTTGATGGAGGGTGGGCGGTGCTCTTCAAAACTAGGTAACATCTGCTGGGCTTCCCGTAACGGCTACATTTTTTGACTGGGCGAGCTAAACGTTCACCCGATGGCAAGTGCAACGTCTGCCCATTACGAATGCTGTCACGCCGAACAGTTGTGTGGCACCACACTGCGTCCGTTGCCTTGTGACGTCAGTTCTGTTTCGTTTATCAGTTCGAATTGAGACCTAAGTATCATTAGCTCTCAGTGCCTTTCAGACCGAAACACAGTTATGTTTGCACACTACTGCTTCACGGCAGATTAACCGGCCCTGTGGTACCTACCTAGACGGATTCCTGCATAGGAATACCTCCAACAGTGTTATTGCAGTCATTTGACGACTTTAAATTATGTTACGGAAGTTTTTTTTTAATACATACATAAGATCACGACTGTATCCCATAAGGGGTAGTCAGAGACTGGGCACTCACTGCTAAAACAGATGACTGCCACAATCCACGTTTCACCAAAACAATATAATGCACTTGGTGTGATAGGTGGTGAGCCCATCGCCACCATGCGGTGTTGGGTGCACAGTGCAGTTTAATTCCTTACTCGCCTTTTACGAGATCCATTGGATGAGATGGTGAGGCAGTATTCTTTTAACGAGCCGCTATCACACGGCCTTTTTTTTTAATTGTACATCAATTTAAAATATCTTAATTATATATGATTTGTTTCTAATATTTAAATTTAAATATAAAGTATGACGTCTATGCCGTTTGTAATTGTATCCATGTTTTGTTTTTCTCTATTATCTTTTTTAAAAAGAATCGCGAAAAAAGCTTCGGTTCTCTCGAGTGTCCTGGAGCGTCCCACAACAACTTACGTACTTTTTAGTGTTACCATTTTATGTGTATAGTTGTTACTTAATTAATTATTACGTTTATTTATTTATTTAAACTTTTATACTCTCGTGGTTCATATGGCGGACGTAATGCCAAAGTCAACCATGAGGCAAAGCGAAAAATAAGAGAGTAAAAAAATAATTAATAATGAGTAAATCTATAAATATAAATACATAAACTATAAAATATATATACATAATTATACCAATACAAACATACACACAGATACACATATACAAGTATATATACACATACATAGACACATATATAAACAAACACATACACACGAATAAGAGAGAAAAATATAATTCAAGCTTGCAACGAATTTTTAAAATATTCCCGTACTTTATTTTTGAACGTAAACTTGTTAGCAGATTTTTAAATGTCAAGAGGGACTTTTGGCGCCATCTCGAAAAGTGGCGGTAGTTTTTTTATTGAATTTTGTAATTTCTGTGTATATTTTGAGTTTTGATGTTAATGCTGATATTTCATTATGCAACAAGTGCTCGTAAAAGTGTACAGTGATTAGAAAATTCAATTCAAGACCAAAATTGTAATTTTCGTTTTGTCTCCATCAGTCCAACAGATCTTCAGTAAAAGAAGCTGCTTGAAGATTGTATACTTGATATGTTACTTGACACTGGAAAATAGTTTACGACTGTTTCCATAAATAAATAAATAATGTGAAGAGTTAAGGTTAAGTTATATACTGTTAAGGTACAAGACAACATACTATGTTGGTTTTTTTATTTTTCTCTATTTTTCCTTGCCGTGTAGGTGGCGGCTCGTTAAAAGAATACTACCACTCCATCTCATCCAATGGATCTCGTAAAAGGCGAGTAAGGAATTAAACTGCACTGTGCACCCAACAGCGCATGGTGGCGATGGACTCACCACCTATCACACCAAGTGCATTATATAGTGCCTAGTCTTACTACCCCTTATGGGATACAGTCGTGATCTTATGTATGTATGTATGTATTTTTCTTCGTTGTCTTTCTATCTGCCATCTGTTATTAGAATTCTTATTTATTTGGTCATCAGTTTAGAGCAAGCCATTTTCTTATAATATTATTCTATATTTCCCTTTACTTCTGAAGGAAAGTTATTGTGTTTTTGCTTATTATTTTTTTGTCACTTTGAAACGTATGGAGGAACTAATAATCTTTTTTTCTTTCTATTGTGCATTTGAAACTTTACCTGGTGGTAGCCTAAGGTAAGTTGCCACGGCATTTAATTCCATGACTGTCGTTGGTAAAATAACAAAATGACATTTATAAGTTTTTGAACGTAAGAAATACGAATTTCGTTTGTCAGACGTCAGGGGGCGCTAAGAACCCCCCGGGTGTAGACAGGCTGCCTCAAAAGATTACTGCTGGCGACGTATATTACGAAGGGGTTTTTTTTATTGGATAAGGTGATGACACGAGCAAAACGTTCACCTGATGGTAAGTGCAACGTCTGCCCATAACAATTGCTCTGTCACCCAGAAAATATCTGTGTGACACCACACTGCGACCGTCACCCTGAGACGTAAGTTCTTAAGTCTCATATGCCCAGTGATTACGCTAGCTCACAGTGCCCTTCAAACCGAAACACCATAATGCTTGCACACTACTGCTTCACGGCAGAATAACTGTCCCTGGAGTGGTACCTACCTAGACGGATTCCTGCATAGGATATATATATATATATATATATCTAGTAGCTTTATCTGTAACACCTATATTTTATTATATCTAGATGTTGTCTACCTATTTGTAATATACCCGTCCCGTCACGTCAGTCAATGCCCGTACATCTAATATTAAAAATGCAAACTAATAATTCGGACCGGTGACTGCAGTGTCTTCGGACGCGGTATTTGGATCTTGGATCGCCAATTAGCCTGTTTAACGTGGCGATTGTGACTCGTGGGAGAGGTCTTTCCCCATACATACACGACTTTTCACATATAAGGGGTAGGCAGAGGCCACACACGCAGTGAACTTTTCGGCCCCGTGGTGAGAGACGTGTGGTGAAGCGCGTCGCCGTCATTTTGGTACGAGCCACAATATTCTTACTCCCCATTGCGTTCCCACGATCAGTATAGTGACAGCATTGCACGTTATGGTGTTGTATATATGTGCTTAGCCGCCTCTTACGACACCTCGTTTACATTCTACTCTGCCGGACACCTGTCGGCTTTCTAGTTATAAGGCAGATAATGATCCGACTGACAAGAGATTCACGCAAGCCTGAGACAGTTGCGAAGTTTTGTGAATGTGACTGAGTGAGAGTGAATGTGTGACTGCGTCAAAGTGACTGGGTGAATGAGTGTGTCTGCGTGAGAGTGAGTGTGCTACTGAATGACAGTAAGTCTGTGACTGAGTGAGAGTGAATGTGTGACTGCGTCAAAGTGACCGGGTGAATGAGTCTGTCTGCGTGAGAGTGAGTGTGCTACTGAGTGACAGTAAGTCTGTGACTGAGTGAGAGTGAATGTGTGACTGAGTCAAAGTGATTGGTGAATGAGTGTGTCTGCGTGAGAGTGAGTGTGCGACTAAGTGACAGTAAATCTGTGTCAGAGTAAGAGTATGACTGAGTGAGAGTCAATGTGTGACGTAGTCAAAGTTACTGGGTGAATGAGTGTGTCTGCGTGAGAGTGAGTGTGCGACTAAGTTAAAGTTAGTCTGTGTCTGAGTAAGAAATTGACTGAGTCAAAGTGACTGGGTGCATGAGTGTGTCTGCGTGAGAGTGAGTGTGCGACTAAGTTACAGTGAGTCGGTGTCTAAGTAAAAGTGTGACTTAGTCAAAGTGACTGGGTGAATGAGTGTCGGCGTGAGTGACTGTGCGACTGAGTGACAGTGAGCCTGTGTCTGAGTAAGAGTGCTACTGAGTGAGAGTGAATGTGTGACTGAGTGAAAGTGACTGGGTGACTGAATGTTTGCGTGAGAGTGAGTGTGTTACTGAGTGAGAGTGAATGTGTGACTGTGTGACAGTAAGTCTGTCACTGAGTGAGAATGTGACTGAGTGAGAATGTGACTGAGTGAGAATGTGACTGCGTGAGAATGTGACTGAGTGAGACTGTGACTGAGTGAGACTGTGACTGTGTGACTGAGAATGACGGTGTGTCTTAGTGAGAGTGAGTGCTTGTCTGAGTGTGACTGTGTCAAAGTGAGTGTGTGACTGAATGTGTTTGAGTAACAATGAGCATAAGACTGGGTCAAAGTGAGCGTGTGACTGAGTGTTTCTGAGTGACTATCTGATTGAGGGCGCGACTGAGTGAGATTGAGTGTTTGAACGAGTCAGTCGGAGTGCAAGTTTGTGAAAGAGAGAAACACGTGCGGACACAAAAATGATAAATATATTTATGTTTTTGTTTCATAGTTTCTATTTACGAAGATTTTTAAAAAAACTAGCTTCACAGGGTGTTGAAATAAAAACAATTTTTAGATAAATCCATATTTATTACAGTCATTGACTTAACCTACCGCATAGACGAACAGGGGAACCCGCCTGCGCCGAGCAGACAGACAGACAAACACACACAGTGACGGGCCGAGGTTCTAATCGCGGGACACGATCGTTAAAAACAACATTGGAATGAAGCTGCTAAGAGTTTCTCAAACTGTAAGACTGTGTCTACCCAAGTTTGACAAACTTGCCACATACGCCAAACATAACTTCTTGTTATTTTAAGGAAAACGAGACTCTGTTACAAACTACCCGCACTCTACCATAGACGGCTCCAAACAACACGTCCTTCCCGTCCCGGACTCCTGACCATAGACAAATACCAAAGACTAACAAACAAACCATAGACAAATACCAAAGACTAAAAAGTTAATAGAATCAGGCGTTACTTTGCGGAAATCCATTATAATGAAGAAAAGTAAGTTACTTTGCTAAGATCCGCATGCAAAATATAACTCGGCGGCCGTCTGTCGTAGAGTCTATTACGCTTGATAATGCCTCGTTTTGGGGCGAAACACGTGTCGTGTTCTCGACTTCAGTGGTGTATATTATCTAGTGGTGGTATTGTAGTGGTTGGTGGAGGGTACCTGGTGGCGGTTCCTGGTGGCGGTGTTAGTTTGCTTGTGCACGCTACTGAGGGAGGGCGGGTGGTGCACTTCAAAAAACTAGGTAATATACACCATTTTTATATTTTGCATGCGGATCTTAGCAAAGTAACTTACTTTTCTTCATTATAAAGACTAAAAAACAAACCATAGACACGTTCTTTTATAACACTAGCGATGCATTAACATTACTAATATTTTTACTCGCAAGTTTAAGAGCTTGTGCCAAATGGCTCACGACAAT
The DNA here is from genome assembly GCA_019845155.1 of Luehdorfia chinensis. Lineage (NCBI taxonomy): Eukaryota > Metazoa > Arthropoda > Insecta > Lepidoptera > Papilionidae > Luehdorfia > Luehdorfia chinensis. Next base: position 2,033,894 of record JAHVAK010000014.1, on the reverse strand, counting down.
AGACAATTGGGTCTGTTATCTTTGGTTTTGAATAGTGACGAAAGCGCCGAATGGAAATACAACTACAACTATTGCTCCCCGTGTGTCATTGTGCACACGAGACCGCTCGTCATAGTGCATGCTTAACCTAAAAATCTTTGTAACATTACAAAGTGGATCGTCGCTGCAAGTGTCCCGCTGCGTCCGCAGCGCAGTGTGGGGGCTGCGACCGGGGAGGTGTCCGCTGGCAGTGTGCGGTGTCGGCTCAGTAGTTGTAGTGGTCTCCGTTCGCGTCCTCCGGGTTGTATTTGTTCTCGTCCTCGTTGGGCTCCTGCTTGATCTGGAGGTCGAGGCCCGGCAGCTGGAACTCTGGATAGTCTGCGAATGGATTTAAATTGACAAAGATCATTTTGCGTTAGCTTAAGATAATCTACCTCCCCCCCCCCCCCCTATCTCACCCCGTGGGTGTGATAGGGGGAAAAGGGAAAAGTCGACAGAGGAAAAATTAACACCGGAAGATGGGCGGCAGCATCATCCTGGAACATCGGAATAAATAAACTGCGGTCGCCAACTCGCCTGCTAAGCGCGGCAACTACGGTAAAATTCCCCCCCCAAAATGAGAGCCACAAACTTTTGTAGCAATCTATGGGGGAGGCCTGTGTTCGGCAGTGGACTAGTGACAGGCTGAAATGATGATGATGATGAGAGTTGAGAAGTGATGTCTACAGAGTGTCGGTGTGTGTTAACATGGCATTTGTTGCACTTAGCATCAGGTGTAATACAGTAGAGAGTGGAGAGAGCACGCATCATCTATAACCTGCAAGATTATTTTTCCAGAACTCGCATGACATAATACTAAAGTAACTGTTAATATTTTATAATCTACTATTACTTATTGTAGGTCCTAATAGGACAAACTGTTGAGATGAAATCTTATTCATTTGTAACGTCAATTGTAGACATGGTAGGATTCCTATGCAGGAATCCGTCTAGGTAGGTACCACCCCAGGGCCAGTTATTCTGCCGTGAAGCAGTAGTGTGCGAACATTACTGTGTTTCGGTCTGATGGGCACTGAGAGCTAGCGTAATCACTGGTCATATGAGACTTAAGAACTCAGTCTCAGGGCGACGGGCGCAGTGTGATGTCACACAGTAATTTTCTGGTTGACATTTGTTGTGGGCAGACGTTGCACTTACCATCAGGTGAACGTTTTGCTCGTTCCGTCACTGTTATGAAATAAAAAAAAAGAAGACAGTTAGACAATAAATGAATATGTGATGTAATCTGACCGTCCATGGGCTCCTCCTTGACCTTGACGTCCTCGGCCTTGAGCTTGTGGTCGCGGCGCTCGCGGTCGCGGCGCGCGCGCTTGCGGTCGCGCGAGCGCGAGCGCTCCCTGTCCTTGTCGCGCTCCTTGTCCCTGTCCTTGTCCTTCTCCTTGTCCTTGCCGTCCTTGTCCTTGTCGCGCTCGCGGTCGCGCTCGCGTCGCTCGCGGCGCCGCTCCGAGCGGGAGCGCGAGCGCCGCCGGCGCCTGCGCCCGGACAAACATTTTTTATCCATATATACATGAGAGAGAGTGTGGTGGCGGCTTAAGAGAATCTACCACCCCATCTCATCCCGTGGGTGTCGTAAAAGTGGACAAAAGGAAATGAAAACCAGGAGATGGCCAGCAGCATCTCCTTGGAACATCAAAATAAATAAACTGCGGTTGCCAAGCCGTCTGCCGAGCGTGACAACTATGGCAAATCCCCCCAATCTATGTGAAATCTGCCAAGTGTTGCAACTATGGCAATTCCCCCAAATCTATGGGGAAGGCCTATGTTCAACAATTGACTATGATCGGCTGAAATGATGATGATGATGACATACACATAACGCCTAATGATCAGCGTACTTGACTTCTACCGAAAAAAAGAAAAAGTAAAGTTACAGCCTATAAATGTCCCACTGCTGAGCACAGGCCTCTCATTTCTGTGAGGGTTTTGGAACTAGGAAGAATCCGCCACGCTGCTCCAATGCGGGTTGGCGGACTGCACATGTCATAGAAATATTTTTTTATTTCTCAGACATGCAGGTTTCCTCACGATGTCGCCGAGCGCGTTGTAAATCGGCGCTTAAAATTGCCAACCCCCATTGCCATTCCCATATAAAGGGCAAAACGGAGACCACCTGTAGCCCAATTAATTTCTATATAAGTCGCTACGTCTTTATGACAAAATACTACATATCTTAATGCCAAGGAGAAAACTAAAATAAAGTAATCTAGCAGTTTCAACATTAGTCAAGTTTCTAGTCTATTTTACAGCATAAGCTGCAGAGCTGAGTCTACTTGCTAGTTAAGATATATGGGGGCCCCGCGACGTGGCGTGCTCGGCTCCGCGAGGAGCAATATGCACGCAAACGCGTCGTCAGTGCAGTCCTGCCGGTCTTCGAGGCCTGGATGCAGCGACGAGGAGGAAGACTCACCTACCGTCTCACACAGATAATTACCGGGCACGGCTGCTTCGGTGTATTATCTGTGTAAGATCGGACGCGAGGCGACGGCGAACTGCTTCCACTGCGGTGGAAGGGACCAGGACTCCGCATCCCACACCCTTTCGGTGTGCCCAGCTTGGGAGTCGGAGCGGAGTATCCTGGTCAGCCGAATCGGACGGAACCTCTCCCTGCCAGCAGTAGTGTCGGCTATGCTGAGCGGGGACACGGCGTGGAGGGCCGTAGCCAATTTCTGCGAGACCGTGATGGTCCAGAAGGAGGCTGCCGAGAGGGATCGAGAGAGGACCGATCCCTCTCGGAGACGACGACGCCGTCGAGGCATCGGCGGGCCTCGTCACGGCCCTCCCATCAGAAACGGTGATCCCCTACCGGAAACGGGGCCTTCGGGATCGCGGGCAATCGGGGTACCCGAACGCCCAGTAAAGCGACCCCGAGGAGGACGATGACTCGAAGTGGTCTCGAGTCATCGTGACAGCACCAAGAGAGTGCTGGGGGTGAGTACTGCCCCCGGGTCGGGCTAAAATTGTAATTGTAGCAAAGCGATGGAGGGGTCACGGTTGCGTTCCGAACGGAGATCCCGTGACTCCTCCGAAGCGCTGATGGAGGCCACCGTGGGGTTTTAGTCGGTAAGAGTCCGACATAACCCGGCTGCCCCCCTGGCCAGTCGGGTATCCATGCAGGATTTCCCCACGTACAAAAAAAAAAAAAAAAATATGGGGGCCCCATTGAAGTTTCGCGTCTAGAGTTATTCCAAGAAAGGCAGTGGTATCCACAAGGCTCAACTCTTCCCCATTTACATCTCATCGCTTAACATTTGGTGTTGTCAATTTAATACATTTTCTTTTATTGCTATTTAAAAGCAAATTGTTAACGTTAAACCAATATACTAATTTTGAAATAGCATTATGGTGGTTGGGTATTACCACCCCGCTTGGGATCCTATAATTAATAAAATAAAATCAAAAACCAAGCATACCACTGCAAGACTTCAAGATACAGTTGGCTCTTTCTGCGTAGATCGGACCAAAAATAATAATTAAAAGCTGAAGGTACTCCGGGTTAACTATGACATCAGGACATCTGTATCCTCAGTCCTCCCGTAACCACCGTTTAGTTTCATTTAAAATAGCATTATTGACCTCGTCATATAATTAAAAGAGTTGAATAAAAGTTGTCGACAGTGAAACTTATTGCATGAGATACATCTAGCGCAGCTAGGTTAGGACGAGTTTGTGCCTCTGTGAATGTGCTTACCCTTGGAACTATGTCCTTCTAGAGTATTTGGAAGTTGGCGTTGTCGAAAATCGGCCAGGAGGACACAATCATCACGTTTGAAATATCATGCGGACGTAGACGCGGCGTTTAGCTAGTAGGTTATATAGTAGGTCTTTAGACTCACGTACATCCACTGTTCACTTCGTCGAACGTTAAAATTTATCATTTAATTTTGTAAACGAATTAGCTATCATATATATAAAAGCGATTTCATTATAAAATCATTATTATATAATACTACATCATGTTTATCTTCTACCATGGTGGGTAAGTCACTGATGTAAATAAGAAATAAAAAGGGACCAAGAAACGAACCCTGTGATACCGAACTCGAAGATTGAGATGCGGCCGGAATTGATCAATAGAAAGGGTCTGGTCTCTCATCAAGAAAACGATAGACCACAAACATCTTTAGCCACGAATTCAAACGACTTTCTTTCTCAACGAATTTCTCTTTTTCAACGAATTCAACGAAGCCAAAAATTAAGAGTTTGGCTGAAAGGTGTTAAAGCATCCGCCATTTAGCTCTGACCGTGCACCTTCAGATTTCCACCTGTTTCGGTCCCTTCAGAATTTTTAAGGTAGTGTCAGGTTAACGTCTGCCAAAACTACTTGTCGCGTTTTTTTTAAACAGAAGTCCCAAAATTTCTACAACAACGGGATCATGTCACTATCTTCAACATTTCAAACTAACATTACTGTAATTAAATGTAAATAAACTTTGAAAAACAATGTCATGAGTTTTCGTATAAAATGCGAAGGGACTTTTTCCACAACCTATTATGCATACTAATATAATAAATGCGAAAGTAACTCTATGTCCCTCTGTCTGTTTGTTAACTTTTCACGGTTCAACCGGTGAACAGATCTTAACGAAATTTGTCACAGAGATAGTTCGTATTCTGGAGACGGATCCTGGAGAATCAAATAATTCCTACGGTAAATTTGAAAACCAATATCCAAGCGGACCAAGTCGCGCGTATCAAGCTAGGTGTAGTGATAAAGATAACTCACTTCTCGGTGTCCTCCTCCCGGGGCCGTTCGCGTTCGCGCTCGCGATCGCGTTCGCGTCGTCGCGTCCGCGAAGCCGAGCGTCGCCGCGAACGCGAGCGGCTGCGTCGCCGCCCACCTGCGCGAACTGTAACTCCATTATTCAACTGGACTCGACAAAAGGTCGTAAGCGAAATTTTTTCACCTTCGTTCGACCTTCACCAATCGAGACTAAAGTTAGAATAACTAATGTCAGTCGGGCCCGACAACCAGAACCGAGATCCTGCCTTCTTGCCAAGGACGAGTTGGAATAGCGCTATAGATCAGTGTATCTAACACTCACGGTGAGTGCGGTCGTCGTGCTCGCGCTGCTCGAGGCGGTACCGCTCGGTGTCGGTGTGAGTGGCGGCCGGGCTGCAGTGTATCTAACACTCACGGTGAGTGCGGTCGTCGTGCTCGCGCTGCTCGAGGCGGTACCGCTCGGTGTCGGTGTGAGTGGCGGCCGGGCTGCAGTGTATCTAACACTCACGGTGAGTGCGGTCGTCGTGCTCGCGCTGCTCGAGGCGGTACCGCTCGGTGTCGGTGTGAGTGGCGGCCGGGCTGCAGTGTATCTAACACTCACGGTGAGTGCGGTCGTCGTGCTCGCGCTGCTCGAGGCGGTACCGCTCGGTGTCGGTGTGAGTGGCGGCCGGGCTGCAGTGTATCTAACACTCACGGTGAGTGCGGTCGTCGTGCTCGCGCTGCTCGAGGCGGTACCGCTCGGTGTCGGTGTGAGTGGCGGCCGGGCTGCAGTGTATCTAACACTCACGGTGAGTGCGGTCGTCGTGCTCGCGCTGCTCGAGGCGGTACCGCTCGGTGTCGGTGTGAGTGGCGGCCGGGCTGCAGTGTATCTAACACTCACGGTGAGTGCGGTCGTCGTGCTCGCGCTGCTCGAGGCGGTACCGCTCGGTGTCGGTGTGAGTGGCGGCCGGGCTGCAGTGTATCTAACACTCACGGTGAGTGCGGTCGTCGTGCTCGCGCTGCTCGAGGCGGTACCGCTCGGTGTCGGTGTGAGTGGCGGCCGGGCTGCAGTGTATCTAACACTCACGGTGAGTGCGGTCGTCGTGCTCGCGCTGCTCGAGGCGGTACCGCTCGGTGTCGGTGTCGGTGTCGGTGTGAGTGGCGGCCGGGCTGCAGTGTATCTAACACTCACGGTGAGTGCGGTCGTCGTGCTCGCGCTGCTCGAGGCGGTACCGCTCGGTGTCGGTGTGAGTGGCGGCCGGGCTGCAGTGTATCTAACACTCACGGTGAGTGCGGTCGTCGTGCTCGCGCTGCTCGAGGCGGTACCGCTCGGTGTCGGTGTCGGTGTCGGTGTGAGTGGCGGCCGGGCTGCAGTGTATCTAACACTCACGGTGAGTGCGGTCGTCGTGCTCGCGCTGCTCGAGGCGGTACCGCTCGGTGTCGGTGTCGGTGTCGGTGTCGGTGTGAGTGGCGGCCGGACTGCAGTGTATCTAACACTCACGGTGAGTGCGGTCGTCGTGCTCGCGCTGCTCGAGGCGGTACCGCTCGGTGTCGGTGTCGGTGTCGGTGTGAGTGGCGGCCGGGCTGCAGTGTATCTAACACTCACGGTGCGTGCGGTCGTCGTGCTCGCGCTGCTCGAGGCGGTACCGCTCGGTGTCGGTGTCGGTGTGAGTGGCGGCCGGGCTGCAGTGTATCTAACACTCACGGTGCGTGCGGTCGTCGTGCTCGCGCTGCTCGAGGCGGTACCGCTCGGTGTCGGTGTCGGTGTGAGTGGCGGCCGGGCTGCAGTGTATCTAACACTCACGGTGCGTGCGGTCGTCGTGCTCGCGCTGCTCGAGGCGGTACCGCTCGGTGTCGGTGTCGGTGTGAGTGGCGGCCGGGCTGCAGTGTATCTAACACTCACGGTGCGTGCGGTCGTCGTGCTCGCGCTGCTCGAGGCGGTACCGCTCGGTGTCGGTGTCGGTGTGAGTGGCGGCCGGGCTGCAGTGTATCTAACACTCACGGTGCGTGCGGTCGTCGTGCTCGCGCTGCTCGAGGCGGTACCGCTCGGTGTCGGTGTCGGTGTGAGTGGCGGCCGGGCTGCAGTGTATCTAACACTCACGGTGCGTGCGGTCGTCGTGCTCGCGCTGCTCGAGGCGGTACCGCTCGGTGTCGGTGTCGGTGTGAGTGGCGGCCGGACTGCAGTGTATCTAACACTCACGGTGCGTGCGGTCGTCGTGCTCGCGCTGCTCGAGGCGGTACCGCTCGGTGTCGGTGTCGGTGTCGGTGTGAGTGGCGGCCGGGCTGCAGTGTATCTAACACTCACGGTGCGTGCGGTCGTCGTGCTCGCGCTGCTCGAGGCGGTACCGCTCGGTGTCGGTGTCGGTGTCGGTGTCGGTGTGAGTGGCGGCCGGGCTACAGTGTATCTAACACTCACGGTGCGTGCGGTCGTCGTGCTCGCGCTGCTCGAGGCGGTACCGCTCGGTGTCGGTGTCGGTGTCGGTGTCGGTGTGAGTGGCGGCCGGGCTGCAGTGTATCTAACACTCACGGTGCGTGCGGTCGTCGTGCTCGCGCTGCTCGAGGCGGTACCGCTCGGTGTCGGTGTCGGTGTCGGTGTGAGTGGCGGCCGGGCTGCAGTGTATCTAACACTCACGGTGCGTGCGGTCGTCGTGCTCGCGCTGCTCGAGGCGGTACCGCTCGGTGTCGGTGTCGGTGTCGGTGTCGGTGTGAGTGGCGGCCGGGCTGCAGTGTATCTAACACTCACGGTGCGTGCGGTCGTCGTGCTCGCGCTGCTCGAGGCGGTACCGCTCGCGCTCGCGCTCGTTGTCCTCGCGGCCGGAGTGCTTGATGTTGACGTCAGCGCCGCCGCGCCGGGTCCCTCCCAAGCCGCCGCCTGCACAAGACATACATACAGTCACGCCTTGTTCTCATGTAAGGGATGGGCTGAGGTCGTCCGAGGTACATACCACGTACTATAAAAAGGAAAGTACTTTGCGACCTGATGAACTGACCCACTTATTATCTTAATAAATGGGTTCGTCCATGAATCGGTTTACTTAGAAAGTTAGACGAAGACGAGAGAAGTTAGACGAAGTAGTTCTAACTTGAGGAGGTATACTCCCAACCAGAGGGTCCTACTAAGAAAATCGAAATACGAAATTTTGTCTGACCGACCACACATTTCCTATCACGATATCATCATCATTATTTCAGCCTATCACTAGTCCACTGCTGAACATAGGCCTCTCATATAGATTGCCACAAAAGTTTGTAGCTCTCAGTTAGGGGGGATTTTGCCATAGTTGCCACTCTTGGCAGGCGGGTTGGCAACCGCAGTTTATTCGTTCAAATACTAAGAACTACTAGGAAAATGCTGCTGGCAATCTTCTGGTTTTTATTTTCCCTCTGTCTACTTTTACGACACCCAGGGTATGATGGGGTGGTAGATCACATTTCTGGTTCTATGTTTGACGACCTCGAATCGATCCCAAACTTCGTAATTCGATTTTTGTAGTAGGCCCCAGGACTACCGTCACGTACTTAGATTTGGCCAAAGCCTTCGACACTTCGCTCGCATACTTCAAAAAAAAAAACTGTACTGCATTGGTATCCGGGGAATTGCCATCGACTGGGTTATGAGCTACTTTTCAGAGCGGAGGCAATGAGTGAGGATTGGTAAGAAAGTAAGCAGGTCACAGATTACAAGCTTTCGAGTTCCGCAGGGGAGCATCCTAGGGCCCACGCTATTCATGTTATACATTAACGATATCCACGACATTGAAAATGCCGAAATAATATGTTATGCCGATTACACCGTCTCGGTAGGTACAACACTAGAGCCAGTTTCGGTCGGAAGGGCACTGAGAGCCAGTGTACTTAAAGGGCTTAGGATACTTAAAAACTGATGTCTCAGGGTGACCAGCGCAGTGTGACGCCACACAGAAATGTTATGAGTAACACAGCTTTCGTTATTGGACGTCGCACTTACCATCAGGTGAACGTTTTGCACGTCTCGCCACTTCATCTAATATAAATAATAAAATCAGCGAGTAACTTACCGAGTCTCCTTGGTAGCCAGCCCTTCACTGTGCGAGCTCTCTCGACGTCCACCAGGACCCGTTTCCCGTCGATCTTCTTCCCATCTGCGTGTTTGTAGGCAGCTGAAAGCCAAGTTGAGAAGTTCAGCCAATGCGATAACTTCGTGCGGGGGACGGCTTTAAAGTGCCAGCTTGCTTTACGGCGGTTCGTAATGTTGCTAATAAGGCTGTAGAGTTTGTATGTTCGGTCGCGATAATATAGACAAATACTAATTCGATTTGAAATATTCTTTAATAGTTAGATAGATCGTTTTTTGGTGAAGGTTCTAGGCAGGGTACAGATAGTGTGTTATAAAAAGGGACGACGTGCAAAGGCGTAAGTTGTAGATAAATTAATTTACAAACAAAAATATTTTCTTTTCTTAGGATTCTCCACCTCCACAATACACGTAGTACAAAGAAAAGACAGTAGAGACAATTTTTTAACTCTTAATCTGTTTTAGTTTTAATTTTATCCCAGTAAGATTATTTAGTGGCAAATATGAGAACGTAGGAAATCCTCAATTCTGTTCGTCACACTCATCGAAGAAAGTGAGTAGTGTAGGGTAAAATATTTCTCCGAAACACTATCGGGTTAGATAGAAATAAGTTATTTTTGTAACGTATTAACCATTTTTACAGAAAGATAGCTAATGGGACGGGAAAAATGTTAATAGAACAGTATTAAAAACTACTTTACCAATTTGGTTTGCATTTATATCTTTATATATCTATTGAACTAAAAAAAAGTTGAAGATGGTAAGTTTATAGTGTGTTGCAAAAGACGGGCGCGGCTTTTGACAGACCACAATAAGCTCGAAAATTTCCTTAATTCAGAAAAGAAAATGATATCACTCTAATTGTGTATACAATTTGATGAAAAGAAAATTATGGAATGTATACATGTATAAATATGATTAATATCGTTGTAGTTACTGTACCAAATAGAAGATTCCTGGTTTGCGTTTTAATAAATATACAATGTAAACATGACAACTGAATTTTAAACCCATAAAATATAATGACTTTGATAGACAAACTGAGAAACAACGTGATAAGAGAACGTTGCGGTGTGGTAGAAGATGTAGTGACAAAGATAGAGAAAGGGATGCTTAGATGGTTTGGACACGCAGAGAGGATGGATAAAAGAAGATTGACGAAACAGATTATGAGGCGACTGTGAATGGGCAAGCCGGTAAGGGTCGACGTAGGCGAACGTATCACGATCAGATCGAAATCGTTTTAAGGAAAGGCCACGTCAAAAGTACCCGCAACCGACGAGCTTGTATGAAAACACTAATGAAAGCAGAGGAAGCTAAAGATGTGTGTCAGGATCGTAGCAAGTGGAAAGATGTGGTCTCTGCCTACCCCTATGGGAAAGAGGCGTGACTTTATGTATGTATGTAAAATATAATGAGCCGGCACTTCAGTAATATACTAAAAAATGTTTACATTTACATGCCGTCCGCCTCGCACGTAAATTTAATAAATCTACATGGACTATTTGAAATGTGATTAAATAAGAATGTATACATATTCTTTGTAAACGTATACGTCAAATATTTAATGTAAACAATAAGTCCATGTAAATTTTAATATTTGGCTGCACATTATTCTCCCATGTAAATGTAACTCTAGAATTTAATGGCGACTTGTCATTAGAGAATGTGCACAGCTAAACATTTTGTTATCTAAGACATTAACAACAAATAAAATATACAAGTCCATAATTCGCATTGGAGATTTTCGTTTGCAAAAAAAAAAAATCAACAATGGAACAAATTCAAGCGGAACATTTTGAATGAAAAACAACCTCCCACTTTCGTAGTGTTTCTCAAAAAAAACATTCAATCGTGGTAACATAATAGTAATAATTACAAATACCTACCGACCGAGCCGAGAGACGCCGTTTTGTACCGATACTGACATTTTGTGATTAGGAGAAATGTTTAATACCTACCGTAGCTACTTACTTTATCATACCCAAAATCAAATCCAAAGTCCGGGTTAACGCTTACTTACACATTCGAACGTACAGTTACTTACACCACTTTTTTTTTTTTTAATCTTTCTCCCGGCGATAGAAATGCCTCGTCGAGACGGACAACACCCATTTACCTGGTGCGCGTTACTTACGTTTATCCATTTTCAGCGCATTTTAGTAAATAAATAAATTAATAGAAAATCAGTAAAAAAAAAAAAAGAAGAAAATACTCTCAACATTTAGCCGCCACTTTAAAAACTATAGGGTGCTCGACACTACCATTAAAATTTAATCGGATTGTTATTTTTTTTTGTTCGTTTCAAAGTTGTATGTTGGCATCTTACCACATACAAACCTATTAAAGTGAGTTGCCGGTTATCTCGTGAGTTTGTGTGGTAGGGTCTTTACGGCTGGGTCTGTGGTGTAAAAATAGAAAAACCACTTATTAATCATACATAACACACGCGCGAAACGCGAGGCTTGGCGTATGCCTCGTAGGGCGACCTTATTGGAGGAGAACTTTTTGCTGTTTCAATGATATATATTTAAAAAGTACAATGAAAAAAATTATACTACTACAGGAGTTCTGTAATTTATTTAATGTAAAAATTTCATCTGATTGTAAAAATTGCGTATAAAGCTGTTGTTTACACTGAATATTACGATATAAAAAGTATAGATACATCGTATAGATATGAAATAAAACAAAAAAAATTATTAATACAGAAACTAATAAAAACCAAGCAAGACAAGACTGTCATATAATTTGTAAATATATACAAATTCCCTCCAAGAAGGTTTTTAAAAACTTCCATACTGTTACGTGAAAATGATTCATTAAAATGCTTGTGACCATAAATGTGTAGCAATTTATTTAGATTGAACGGTTAACTGTGAAATATTTGTTCCATAAGCTATTTATTGACTCATTTAAAATTTCAACATACATATACAGTGTAAACAGGGTTAATGTCTCAGATTAATATCTCAAACTGAAACAGTATGTATTCTTGGAATGGAAGAAACAATACATAGAGTAAACCGCAGTCCAATTTAACTTTTAATATCACTTGTTTATGGTCACTATCAAATATCTTTACAGATAACCATAAAATCGTCAAATGGCTACAAAATCATGGCACTGTCAAAATATCAAATCTCGTTTCAATTTTCGAACACAATTTCAATTCTTCAATCATGGTCATAAATAAATTAGCTATGAATATAAACTTAACGTATGCGTAATACGCATTATAGCAGAATTGAAATTGCGTATAATCTGTGAGAAAAGTGGTCGCTATTTCAGATATATGAACGGACAATTTTCTTATCAATGAAATTATAAATGAATCTGGGATGGATTTACATAATAAATGTCCTAACTACATTTTTACCTATTCATAGAATATTATTTATAAATTACATGCAAATTTTGAATTCTATTTTTTTTTTATTGAAGATAGTGACGAGGCAAGCAAAAGGTTCCCCTGATGGTGCTGAAGAAGTCTGGAACGTCCGTGTCACCCAAAACACTTCTGTGAGGCATTACACTATGCTTGTCACCCACCCCATGGGGCGGGCGACATTTGATCATCATCATCTCATCCTATCACTAGTCCACAGCTGAACATAGGCTTCCCCCATAGATTGCCTCAAAAGTTGCTCTCAATTTGGGGGGATTTTGGCATAGTTGCCACGATTGGCAGGCGGGTTGGCAACCGCAGTCTATCTATTCAGATGTTCCAGGAAGATGCTGCTGCCCGTCTCCTGGTTTTAATTTTCCCTCTATCGACTTTTACGACACCCACGGGATGAGATGGGGAGGTAGATTCTCTAAGCCGCTACCACACGGCTAATAACAACTGATGTTACGTCCTCAAATCTAAAGTAATTACACCAGCTGTTATTGCCTACGGTAACGATTGCACTGTATTGCTTAATGGCAGAATATCTGGCACCGGTGTACCTACCTCTCTAAACGGAATCCTGCCATCAGTTAACATACATAATAAACTATCAGGCTATGACTTTATTTTATTGTAGCTTTTATACTGTATATATTACACACAATTTTTATAATAATCATTAATAAGTATCTCAGTCAGTTACAAAACTGACTACTAAAACCAGGACTAAGTTTGGTTTGTTCCAGGTATGCTTCAGGTTTGGTTTCATTGTAATATCTCATTACTTTTTATATCTCGTAATTTGACATAGTGATTAAGGATAAAATAATATTAATAATAATAGAAGTTTATTTGTCTAAAAACAGGTTCACAAGTTGAATTTTAACAATATTGAATATACATCTCGTTTTAGACAAAAGGGTCTAGGATTCAGCTTGGTCACACACATGGTGTACACTGCTGATGTTCTATCCCAGCCCGAAATTGAAAACAGAACAGCAATTACTTTAATGTTCTTATTCTGACAAACTTTACAGTAAATTTAATCTTGACAATCAAGTTTATTGTTGACCAGTTGTGCCCTGCGATTTCACCCGAGTAAAAAAAACCAACCCCGATCGATGATGTACATAAATATCTTCCCTATTTGAAGCGGATTTCGGGATTTTAATTTATTTCGCATGGAACCCTAATTATTTTTCAAAAAATTAAAATAGCCTAAGTTACCCGCTATAATATCAGCTATCTGTCAGTGAAAGTCGCGTCAAAATCGGTCCAGCCGTATATACTTTCATGGGCATCGAGTAAAAAGCTGTTATTTTGTTATTACAAACTGACACTTCAATTATATTTACTTATATAGATATCTCAAAATTAAATTAGTTATAAGTTGTTTAAAGTAGCAAGTAGAGAAGTAATGCTGTTTATTTCTTTATTCTCATTATTGCAATAAGGATTTATATTTTCTTAAAATGTATACATCCCAGATGCATTCATATTGAATGTAAACATACAACCTATTTACACGCTATATTAGTGTATATAGCGACCTCGTCCCTCGTCGCGTGGGCCGCAGTTTAAAAAGCGGTGCGATACTCACAGTGCATGTCCCGCTCATGTTCGTACTCTATGAACGCGTAGCCGCGCGGTTTGTCGTTCTCTTTGTTGAATACCATGTTTATCTGGAATGATGATGATGATGATGATTTTACTGCTATAATAAACCTGGAGTTTGTATGTTTGAAGCTATGGTAGCGCTGGGGCTAGGAACTAAGGGACCCCGAGTTCAATCCGAGGTGCAGGGACCTTCAAAATTGTTCTGCAGTTCTAAGTGCTGCTTAACCATGTGCTCAGTGGTGCAGTGAAACATCGTGAGGAAACCTGCATCTCTTAAAAATATAATCGAGTCATATCATCAAATAAAAATATTTTAAGGACATGTGAAGTCTGCCAACCCTGCTTCGGAGCAGGGTGGCAAGAGTCCCGAGTCCAAAACCCAAAAAAATTAGAGGAGGCCCATACTCTGTAGTGGGATATTGATAGTCCAGCAGTGGGATATTAATAGACTGTTATTTCTGTATGTTTGAACATGATCATCTCAGGAAATATTAATTCAATTTGTAAAATTATTTTTACATTAGACAGCCTGTCTTAATATTTAGACTTGTCTTTTTTTTTATTTAAGAGGGGACAAACGAGCAAGCGGCTCACCTGATGGTAAGTGATCACCGCCGCCCATGAACATCTACAATACCAGAGGAATAGCAGAAGCATTGCCAGCCTTTGAGAAAGGAATAGGCTCTTTTCTTGAAGGTCCCCAAGTCGTATCGGTCCGTGAAAAACCGCTGGCGGCAGCAGATTCCATAAAGTGCTTGTGCGTGGCAGAAAATTGCGCGAAAAACGCACTGTGCTGGAATGCCAACCATCAAGGTGGTGACGATGGAATTTTGCGCTGTGCCGCAATGTGCGATGGTGAAAATCTCGTTCCTAAGTAGCCGCTGACAACCACTGTCAATGCTCAGGTCAGCAAGATACTATGCAATATGAGGCAAACATGCGGTAGGCCTCATACAGCCACAGCGGTAAGTGCTATGGCGACACGCGAATAACCTGGGTTCTAACGGGTGCCAGCATTGTTGCTGCTCAGAAGTACACGCGCTGATGTCACCTTTTACAACACCCATAGAACCAGATGGAGTGAAAGCTGCATACGAGAAGCTTTCACACCTTTACTAACTTCTTTTAAAATGAAATTAATGTATATAGGTGGACTTTTAAGTCTAAGGCATTCTCTACCAGTCAACCTATGGGTGATACGGAGACAAAGTGAAGTAGGTGAATGAAGTTCTATATATTTTGTTAATCAATGTACTCACTCGTTTAATTGCTCCGTAACCTTCAAACTCTCTCCTTAGCTTAGATTCGGATGTGTCATAATTCTGAAAAGAAATTAATTACATTAATAAATATTAATGTATTGGGTTGCCAACCTGCCAAGCATGGCAACTATGGAAAATCCCCCCAAAATTAGAGCTACAACCTTTAGTGGCAATCTATGGGAGGCCTATGTTCAGCAGTGGACTAGTGATAGTCTGAAATGATGATGATGATAGATGTACTGAAGACCATCTGTTTTATTTCAACTCTTTGATAAGAAGAGGCCCTTCCAAGAGGCACACTGAAGTAAGAGATCCTGTAACTACTACACAATTTATTTTTTCAAACTGTTATTAATCTGACACAGATCAAAGACATTGTCTATGTTATGTAACTTGTATATTGAATCGTTTTTGCACCTTTCTTTTTTAATGAGATTTGAATATACTACTTAAGCATGTGATGACCATCACTTATTTGCATTTGTACATTTTTTTAGAACTTTATTATTCTGAACACTTCCTTTCGGCCTTTATTGTGATGGCCTCCAGATTTTTTTTTTTATAATTGTGCTGAAAATCGAACACTACCCACCTTTCACTTACATCTCTACTCTAAACTATTTAATATCAAAACATGGACAATTTAAAAAATATTAATGTATACTGGTGGTAGGATTCCTACGCAGGAATCTATCTAGGTAGGTACCACCGCAGGATCAGTTATTCTGCGGTAAAGCAATAGTGTACAAACATTACTGTTTGAAAGGCACTGAACTATGGGCCACACTGTACTTAATATCTGATGGTTCAGGGGGACGAACATTGTGGTGCCATAATTTTCTGTATCACAGCATTTGTTTTGGGCAGACATTGTACTTACCATGCGATGAATGTTTTGGTCTTCTCATAACTATCTACTATAAAAAAAACATTCCGTCTAGGTAGGTCCCCGCCCAGGGACAGTTATTCTACTGTCAAGCAATAGTGTGCAAACATTACTATGTTTCGGTTTGAAGGGCACTGAGACCTAGTGTAATCACTGGGCATATGAGACTTAAGAACTGTGTCTCAGGATCTCTCAGGATGATGGGTACAGTGTGGTGTTACACAGAAATGTTCCGGGTGACATAGCATTTGCTATGGGTAGAAGTTGCACTTTACATCAGGTGAACGCTTTTTCTTGTTTCGTCTCTCTATCCAATAAAAAAAGCAAGCAGCACCTACCATCTGTATGTAAATTATAAGTATTGAAAACAATACAATATACAAATATAGTAAGTATTGTATACAAGTATATACAAAATATGATTATGTGTGTGTATGTATGTATATGTAGTATACATTTGTATATCATACTGTATTAACTAATAGATTGTAATTATAACACACACTCACAATACAGGATATATTGTAATGTGGGACATTGTTTTATTATAAAGAAATCACGGCTCGACTGGGACAAATGTTTGTATGGTCTACAGATAGTTATTCCGGGTCTGGGAGGTTTGTGCATGTGGAATTTATGACTGTAAAATGTACCCACGACACAGGAGAAATACTACTGTGGGGCATAGTTTTATAAAAAAAAAGTATTCCCTTGTTTTAACAGCCTGTCAAGCATGGCAATTCTCCTTAAGATAACTTTTTTAAAAGATTAATCACACATCTGTGATATGTTTATAGGTCAAATATGTATGTTCAGTGCAGACATGTGAGGGAAGCATTGCCTACTGTTGCTATTACTTCAAGGTCCTACTCCGACAAAAACAAGCCCCCAAATCAGAACAGTAAGTAATATGATAACAGGACAAGGCCCCAATTGTGAACCGAGTGGTAGCAGCTTAAGAGAATCTACCATCTCATCCCATGGGTGTAGTAAAAGTCGACAGAGGGAAAATTAAAAACAGAAGATAGGCAGCAGCATCTTTCTGAAACATCAGAACAAATAAACTGTGGTAGCCAACTGGAACACCAAGCCTGGCATCTATGGGAGAGGCCTATGTTCAGCAGTGGACTAGTTATAGGCTGAAATGATGATGATTGAGGGCAAAATAAAGGGTTTGCCGCAGTTCCTGGCGGAGGTTGGCCGACTCAAATAAACTGATTTCCCAAAACATTAAGTAGTGCATAGATGTGGAATTGTGGTTACCGGCCCTGTAAAATCTACAACATATGTTCAGTTGGCAACTTACAACGCGTGCTACGAACAATGTCTTGAAAGGGTCAGTTGTAGCAAGGGGATTAGACGCAGGGTTCCACAGGGCAATCTCCTGCTCCAGTCTGTATGCTGTCTGTTCAGCTCGTTCCCGTCTCCGCCGTTCGAGTCGCTCCTCGCGCGTTTCAACGCGTGTAGGTGGCGGAGTCTCTGAAGGGTGCTGTTTGTGACACAAAAGAATATTTAAGTACAGACGGAAATTACGCACCAATAAGATAAATAGATAAATTTTAACATATTTTTTTTTTATTTGATAGGGTGAAAAGAGCAAATTGTTCACCTCTAGGTAGGTACCACCCCAGGGCCTACTGTGTTTCGGTTCGAAGGGCACTGAGAGCTAGCGTAATCACTGGGCATATGAGACTTAAGAACTTATGTCTCAGGGTGATGGACAGTGTGGTGTCGCACAGAAATTTTCTGGGTGACACAGCATTTGTTATGGGCAGACGTTGCACTTACCATCAGGTGAACGTTTTGCTCGTTTCATCACTTAATTGAGGGAAAAAAAAGTATAACGTCTGCTCTTAACAAATGCTGTCACCCAAAACATGTCTGTATGTCACCACAATGCGCTCGTCACACCGAGACATCAGTTCTTAAGTCTCATGTGCCCAGTGATTACAATAGCTCTCAGTACAAAATGAGGTGTGACATATTTTCATTACAACAACCACAGCAATCACTTTTCCTGTATAACCTAATAACAACGTAACTTTGAACGTCTATTATGCTAATAAATAAACAAAACATTTACATTATCTTCAAAAAAGTCAAATTAAAATATCACTATAGGAGCAAAAAAAAATTATTTAGGTAAATAGCCATCATAGGAAGCAGAATTTTCAACTAACCTCAAAAATGCTGAGAAAAGCCCCAACTCCATCGTAACCCTTTTGTTTTTTCTCGTGTGGGAGTTTCGCAGCCGGCGGCAAGTAAGGGATCGGGTCCCTCGCCGCAAACAAGGCGAGCAAATTTGGAGGTAAGAACTGCGTCATTATTCACTAATAACCATGCCGCGTTACCACCACATTTACTGTTTCATTGTTATTAAAATTTCTGCGCTATAATATATATTCACCACTAGATCAACTGATTATTGTTTTATTAAGGTTTATTCTTTTAAAAACTACAATGATTTGTATACGTAACAACTTAAGTCGACGAAGCGTTGTCGTCCGCCATTAACGGTAGTATCATAGAGTATATTTTAATTTTCCAAAGAGAATCTAAACATTAGAAAGAGATACACATACTACAGATAACATATACCTAATGAAGTAACAGATACGAAGTACTAATAGGTAACAATAACCGCTAGGCGAGTTGCACTCAACGCTCCAAGCCTGACGGTCGCGCTAAAGCACCCCTGCGCTCCGAACCTTTTCGGGTATTAATAAACACAGCAGTTTTTCGGAAACGCAACACGGAAGTGGTCTAAACAAGTCACCTTGGGATTGGACTAAGTCCCCACGTAGATATAAGTATTTTACAGCACATGCCCAAAAGTGTGCAAATTACGATTCAGGTTTTCTAAATGAAACAGGAATACGTATATTCTATATAAATTGAAGCACCATAGACTATGACGAAATTGCAAGCTGTCGATTTCTCGAATAAAATAAAAAAATAAAAATACGATATTTACGGATTTTATTCCCTGGACAGAAAAATTGGCACAAATTAATGACAGTATATTTGTACAGTGTGTGACAGTATATTGACAGTATATAGTTTTTTAAAGATGATAGAGACCAATAAAGCTGACTGTGAGCTCCTAATGTTATGTTTACTTATACCTATATACGATACCTTAATTATTATTATTTTATTTTTATATAAAATTTGTTAAAACTGCATAGTAATATGCGAAGGCTTGTAATTAGCAACTTGTGTACCTACTTTGATATTTATTTGTAATAATTTGTCTGTAAGTCTTCCTAAAATAAATAAATAAAATAAATATCAGACCGTGTGGTAGCGGCTTAAAAGAATCTACCACCCCATCTCATCCCGTGGGTGTCGTAAAAGTCGACAGAGGGAAAATATAAATCAGAAGATGGGCAGCAGCATCTTCCTGGAACACCTGAATAAATAAACTGCGGTTGCCAACCCGCCTGCCAAGCGTGGCAACTATGGCAAAATCCTCCAAAATGAGAGCTACAACTTTTGTGGCAATCTATGGGGAGGCCTATGTTCAGCAGTGGACTAGTGATAGGCTGAAATGAAATATCAATTGAATGTAGAGAATGTAGACCAGGAACAGAATTGACCAATTCAAACACAATTTTAAGTTTAAATTTTCTGAGTTAACTTTTTCTTTGAATGACCCAGCACAGCACATTTAACACCTTTTATTATGCAATTTCTAACGAATATAATAAAGTATTTACCAGAAAGGTAGTTAATAGTCCTAAAAAATATGCTTTAGTGAGTCGGCAACTAAAGGAATTAGAAAGATTAGAGACAATGTATATGATCTCTGTGGTAAAAGATCTCTTACATCCTGTGTACAACAACCAAAAAACCAAATCAACCCTAACAAGACACAAGTTTGCGTGTTTACCGCAAAAAAGAAACGCTTCGTCACCTCATTTAGAGAGCACTCCCGTCGTTGCCTCAGCCAGTATCGGAATCCTTGGCGTCGACATACCAAGCAACGTGGAAGGAAAGGCCAAATTGGCCTCTTAAAAGCTTGGCGTGCTCAGTAGAGCGCGACATTCATGCCGGCCCTCCGCTTGCAACTTTGTAAGGCGCAGGTTCGGCCGCACATGGATTACTGTTTTCATCTCTGGGCGGGGGCACCGCAGTGCCAGCTCCCTCCATTTGACCGCATTCAACGAAGAACGGCTCGAATCGTCGACGACCATGGTCTATCTGATCGGCTTGATGCCCTGGCTTTGCGAAGAGATGTTGCATCTCTTTGCATTTTTTATAAGATCTACCACGGGGAGTGTTCCGAGGAATTTTTCGGATTAATTCCGGCCGCTGAATTTCACCATCGCACCTTACGGCATAACCACAAATTTCATCGTCCCCACCTTGATGGTTGGCGTTCGACCACAGTTCGTTTTCGCGAATATTCGCGGAATTTTCTGCCACGCACTTGCACTTTATGGAATTTGCTGCCGTCAGCGGTTTTTCCGGACCGAAACGACTTAGGGACCTTCAAGAAAAGAGCCTATTCCTTTCTCAAAGGCCGGCAACGCATCTGCTATTCCTCTGGTATTGCAGGTGTTCATGGGCAGCGGTGATCACCTATCATCACGTGAGCCACCTGATCGTTTGCCCCCTATCCTATTAAAAAAAACAGTATTTAATTTTTTTTAATGTTTGAAAGCTAAAGCTTATTTTATAAGCAATAAAATTAAGTTTTCTTCTAATAAAACTAATGCCACATGGAATTTAATTAATTTAGAAACCGGCAGGCATAACACTAAAAAAGAAAACTTTGCTTTGTATTAAGTGGTAATGTGTGGGGATTCCACCACATTATTACGCACACCCCATATGTATATATGGGGTGTGCGTACCGTACACAGAAACACAGTAACACTTACACATAAACACATACAACACCTACAGTAAACGTAATTGATTATATATTCTGTAACCATTAGAGAACAAGCATTTAACACATTGGGACCATTGTGGATCGACCTTTTACTAGACGTCAACGCAAGAGCGGCCGGGGATTGAACCGCGGCGCTCGCGCATATTCTGTTGTAATACGCCAGTTACCTGCTGATCGCCTCTGCGGCTAGACCCCTGTAACACCCTTACCGCCCGCAGTTAATCACGTACAGTTTATTTGTTAATGCTATATCTTACTTTCTTGTTTGTGCTATTCTTTATAACTAGTATTGTGCTCGTTTCCCTTCAGACTTTATTGTAGTGTGCTTTGTGTCGTGGATTATTATAAGACTGTGAACGTAAATACAAACTGTTTTCTTCACGTAACCTACGACGCCTTACGCCATTTTGACCTACAATGTAGTAAAAGATAATAACAAAGTTGCAAATGAGTTTCTTGAAGTTTTTCAAATTTAGCTGCTTAAACTACTAAACATTTGAAGTCAAGTGCTGTAGTTTCAAAGTCATATCCAAGGGAACATGTAAATATTGACATTCCCAACTTTCGTTTTATTCACATTATCCCTACAGATATCGTAAAAGCATTTAGCAAAAAGAAAACGGAAGATCTCTGGGGGCTCTCGATCTGGGAAATTGATATAATTATTATCGATATAGCCCCAATATTGGCGATGATTGTTAATGTCTGTGTGGACTTTGGTGTCTTCTCTGAACTGATGAAACATAGTAAAGTTGTACCAGTTTTTAAATCGGGTAGCAGATAAATTTCTTCAAATTACCGTCCTATTACTGTTGCCAGCTTTTAGTAAAATATTTGAAATAATCATGCTACACTTGGAGTGAACTATTTGCTTCCATCGGCTTCTGTCCATCGCGGCCATGACGACGGAGCTAAACCTCGGGGACCTGGAGTCTTTTATTTAGTCGGTCCATCTGGTAGGACATCGGCCTCGGGCTTCTTGCCGTTTGTATTCCCAACTACGATTAATTTCTCCAGGCTCTCATTCATTTTAGTAAATATAAAATTTTAAATGACAAGCAATTCGGCTTTACAGAAGGTAGGTCAACAACTAATGCCGGTGTTGAACTAGCCTCACATGTTCTACAAGCCTGGGAAGATTTTCATGAGACAGTCGGTGTGTTTTATGATCTCTCAAAGGCATTTGATTGCATGGAACATAAAAACTTAAAATGTAAACTTAAAAACTACGGCTTTCGTGAAGCCTCTCTGGATCTTTTATCTTCCTACCGTACAAATAGAACTCACAACGTTGCCATTAACGGTGTTATGTCATCAGGTAGTGCAGTAAAAATGGGTGTTCCTCAGGGTTCGACCCTGGTCCATTTCTGTTCTTGGTTTACCATTAATGATCTACCATATTTAGTACAAAAAATGTGTGATATAGTTCTGTTTTCCAATGATACAGCATTGTTGTTTAAAGTTAAGAGAAATGACTTAACGCTGGAACAGCCCAATGAAACTCTACATATTGTTTCCAAATGGTTTGCGGCAAACAATTTAGTTTTAAATGCAGGCGAAACAAAATGTCTAAGTCGGCGCATAATATTAATTTACAGAATTCTCATCTTACGTTTGAAAATTCAACTGTATTCCTTGGAATCACTATTGATTCCAAGTTACAGTGAAAAAATGTGAAAAAAGCACACATTGAAAAAATAAATCCGAAATTAAGTTCTGCCATCTTTGCAATAAGGAAGATTATACACCTGACTGATGAAGCTACTGCTAAATTAGTATATTTTGCATACTTCCCCAGCATTATGTCCTATAGCGTATTACTGTGGGGATCCGCAGCTGGTTTGGAAAGTATATTTATTATGCAAAAACAAGCATTTCGGGTAATCTTCAACTTGGGACCTCGCGAGTCGCTAAGAGAACTATTCAGATAGACTTATATTTTGACACTTCAATCGTTGTTTATTTTTGAAAACATTATGTACTTACGGAAAAACATTAATTTATTTACCAAAAACTTGACTGTATCCTATAGATTGGGTCGAGGTGACACGATAGAGGTTCCTAGCTTTAGGTTGGCTAAGTTTAGTAATAAAATTCCTAAAAGTGTAACACAAAAACGGACATGGATTTTAAAATACTAATCAAGGAGACATTATTAGATATAGAATAGATCATTATAAAGAGGACAAAGATGTGTGGAAATAACTCATACTCTGCACTTGAAAACCCCCTGGCTACTAAATTTATGATGTAACTTTTTTTGTAATCTATAAATGACATTATGTAATATGCCATTGAAAAAAGAAAGACCCCAGAGCTTCTTACCGGTTAGTCTCTGAGGTCATTTTTTGAAACCGTATAGATTTTGACGTTCATAAGAGCTTTAAACAAGCCTAAATTGGATAAAGAAATTTCGACTTTGACTTTGAATAGCTCTTAACACCGGTAAACGCGGTTTTATTGAATTGTTCGCTGCATAGTTCACAGCGACTGTGAAATGCTCTTAATCTCTGAACACTTCAGAGAATTATCACGGCGGTTTTTCGAAAAAGCCGCGGTTCATTCTAACCCGCTGGTGGTTAAAGCAGCAAATTACCGACCAAACAGAAACGCGACCGAACGCAAACGTCGCCCGCGAAACGTGCTAGACGACACGGACGTCTCAGCTCTTCCTGACCACGATACTGTCAGTCACGATCCAGGCCACACTGTACACACAGTCAATAGCTTTAATATAACACGCACCACGACGCGCGACCGCCGTAGAGAGCGGCGCGCAATAGTCAATAATCACACCGCGTACACAAGATTCACCCGTGTTCCACCGCCCAGAGTTACCGACACACAAGTCGACAGTCCGAATGGACGCGCGCAGCCTCCTTCGGACGGTCATTAGACGACTTAAAATATTTAAGATTTTCGAAATCGCAAAAGCACGCAGCGAACGCGACACAGTCCGAACTTCGAGGTTTTTGTAGGAGTTTTTATTTATTTATTTATGTTTGGGTCAAACCAAACCTGGCACGCGGGCCCCTGGCCCGCGAGCACAGTATCCGATGAAGCTGTAAAAGCCGAGAAGGCTAACAGCAATTACATCACCGAAAATATATATCGCTGCATATTCATTATTGTTCTTATACAAAGCTTTCATAAAAGTCATAGAAAATAGAATATCTCGAAATCAAAGAACATCAACCACCCGAACAAGCAGAATTCTCTTCACTATAGACAACCCCCTAAGCGATAATTAAATTATAGTAAAATATTCATAGTTTAACATTCCATTATATTTAGCATTTATTGATTATTGGAAAGCCTTTGACAGCATAACACGATTCCATATTTAATGCACTTTAAATCAGGAAATAAATAACTCGTTTGCTTCAAAATATATACCAAAATAGTACTGCATCGGTTAAACTCAATCCTATAGGAACATCTTTCTATATTAAGAAGGGAGTTAAACAGGGCGACCCGCTGTCTCCAAAACTATTCACCGCCGCACTAAAAGAAATTTTCAAGAAGCTGGTAGCCGAATGGGAGGATAAGGGCATATGTATCAGAGAAAAGAAATTAACAAATCTTCGATTAGCTGTTCTCTTCATCCGTCTCTGAGTTGCGCACCATGCTCGAAGATCGGAGCAAGCCAAGCCTCGGGGTCTGACTTCGAATGAACACGTCAAAGACCAAATTAATAACCAACAGCGATAGACGTAAAACCTGTACCGACACAGGTTTTTACGGGTGGTAGGATTCCTATGCAGGAATCCGTCTAGGTAGGTACCACCCCACTACCAGTTATTCTGCCGTGAAGCAGTAGTGTGCAAACATTACTGTGTTTCGGTTTGAAGGGCACTGTGAGCTAGCGTAATCACTGGGCATTTGAGACTTAAGAACTTATATCTAAGGGTGATGGGCAGTGTGGTGTCACACAGAAATTTTCTGGTTGATACAGCATTTGTTATGGGCAGACGTTGCACTTACCATCAGGTGAACGTTTTGCTCGTTTCATCACTTTATCCAATACAAAAAAAGGTTTTACATCTATCGCTACGGGTGTGGAGATTGCATATGTGAAAGACTACATATACTTGGGTCAAATTATCTCTTTTCAGGCGAGGCATGAGAACGAAGTTGCAATACGCACCGAGGACGCCTGGAGGGGCTTTTGATCCATGAAGGATCTATTGAAAGAATATGCTTAAAAAGAAAACTTTTAGAGATGTTCATTCTCCCCACTCTCACATGTTCATTGACACGTAAGCAGAAGTCTACACTCGGGGTTTGTCAACGGTCTATGGAGCGCAGTATACTTGGCGTGAGTGACACAGCATCTGTTATGGGCAGACGTTGCACTTACCATCAGGTGAACGTTTTGCACGTCTTGAAACTTTATCAAATAAAAATAAAACCAAAATCACGGACGTAGCTTGGAAATCCGCCATGCTGAGGTGGGATTGGGCCGGACACGTGAATCTCTTGCCGAACTTAAACCACCACTGAATGGGTCCCACAGCAAAGACGGTGTCGCGGCCGGCCCGTTGCCCAGGACCTGGAAAAGTGGAAAGTGGGAAGGGAGGCCTGTGCCCTGCAATGGAAAAATACGTAGTCTTATAATAATAATAGTCATTTATTGTCCGACTAGCTGCAGCCCGCGGTTTCACCAGAGTAAAATAAGTCGAACGCATTAACACATTGCCCGACAACATCAGAAACACTACAAATGAGTGTGCCTTCAAAAGGTTGATTCGTGAGTATTTATTGAATTCGGTTATTACTACCTGAATCATTTATTATCATTGGCAGTTATTAGTATGTGTGTGTATATATATAAATTTATTTATTTGAGCGTTTGTATATTTTTTTTGTATGTAAGTATTAATGTGTGTATATATGTACCAGTTTTTAGGGGCATGTAATGTTTGTTCTTGTTAGAAATTTCATTTTATTTATGTCTTTTAATAGTCTAGTCGACAAGTTGAAAATGGTACAAAATAGAGATACAGCTCTTAAAATTATGTGCGATAGCTCATTGGATCCGGAATGACGTATAGAAAAATGTGCCAAAAGCGTGTATTAGCACATAAAAAATTGCAAAAGTTATAAACAATTAAAGATGAAAAAAAAATGGCATTTCGATTTTTGCCAATATTTAATAAACTATTAATATTTAAGAAATTTCAAAAAAAGATTCTGAAAGAGGAGGAAATTTCCAATAAGAAACTGCCAACTCCCGGAACTCTATCTCCATTATTTATAATTTTAATTTAACGCTGAAAATAGGTCTGCGCGTGACATTTTTAGGATGCGCGCGTGGCGTCAAAAGCAGTTTCTCTATTTTGTACCATTTTCAACTTGTCGACTAGACTATAAGCTGTACACCATGGGTTGGCTGGTAGAGAATGCCTATAGGCATTAAGTTCGCTTTTTATTTAAGAGTTTAGCAATAAAGTTTAAATAAATAAACACGTGACTGCGCCGTACGGCATGGTACCTCGCTGATCTGTGCATTTACAGTTCGACCCTTGTCGGTAATGTAGAAGCTTCGTCAATAAATACGCTATCTAATGCAAGAATATTTTTTCATTTTGAACAATTACTCCCTGAGATTCGAAAGGCCAATGGATCAAGCCGATCAGAAAGAAGGTAGTCGTCGACGATTCGAGCCGCTCTTCGTTGAATATAGAAGGATTTGACACTGGGGTGCCGCTGCCCAGAGATGAGAATAGTATTCCATGTGTGGCCAAACCTGCGTGCTGTAAAGTTGCAAGCGGTGGGTCGGCACGAAATACTATATTAAAAACTCCTAAAATTTTCTTGATTTTGGGAATTGCATTGAAAACAGGATATTTTTAGTTTCATAATATTTTTTTTTATCGCAACCTGGTTATATTGTTGCGTAAAGTTCTGTTTTGTCATTATTCACCATTTTTCTTGGCGTGTGGTGGTGGCTTAAGAGAATCAACCAATCCCGTGGGCGTCGTAGGAGTCGACAGTGGGAGAATAAAAACCATGAAATGGGCAGCAACATCTTCCTGGAGCATCTGAATAAATAAACGCGTGCCTGCCAAGCGTGGCAACTATGGCAAAATCCTCCTAAATGAGAGCCAGAAATTTTTGTGGCAGTCTATAGGGTAGGCCTATGTTCAGCAGTGAACTAGTGATAGACTGAAATTATGACGATGATGATAATGACCCTTTTATTTTTGCGGTACGTAAGCTGTCAACAGTATGAACTGCTCCTAATTTATCTACCACATTTTTTTTTTTTTTTTTATTTCATAAAAGTGACGGAACGAGCAAAACGTTCACCTGATGGTAAGTGTAACGTCTGCCCATAACAAATGCTGTGTCACCCAGAAAATTACTGCGTGACACCACACTTCGCCCGTCAACCTGAGACATCAGTTCTTAAGTCTCATACGCCCAGTGATTACGCTAGCTCTCAGTGCCCTTCAAACCGAAACACAGTAATGCTTGCACACTACTGCTTCACGGCGGAATAACTGGCCCTGGGGTGGTACCTACCTAGACGGATTCCTGCATAGGAATCCTACCACCAGTCTACCAAACTATCTACCAAAAATTGGTCAAGGACAAGACAACTCTATATAATCCATAGTCGAAGAATGGAGCCACTCTCACAATTGAGCACTCTCGAGTCAGTTACTCTCGCGAACAGGATGGCGGTCCAAGCCGAGGTCTCGGGGGCCCATGCGCCAGTCGTCCATTAATAAAGGTTTCGGCTATGCGCCCTCAGCGTTCTGACGCTTTTCAATCCGGCGAAGCTGTCAAAGCCTTCGGGCTATCAGGCCTATAAATAAAAACGGGTCTGCTCTTACTACGTATTACTTAGAAATGTTGTGGTATAAAGATCATACATAATCTAGAAGTAACGTTTTATTTCGCCGTGGTAGCTCAGGGGCCTGGTGCTCGCCTTTAATTTCATAGTAAGCGAGTAACCTGGGTTCGATCCCCGGTGCCAGCACCTCTTAAATTGTTCTTCAATTTTAAGTGCTGATTTACCACGTGCTTAGCGGTGAAGGAAAACATCGTGAGGAAACCTGCATGTCCGAGGAATAGAAATATTTCGAAGACATGTGAAGTCCGCCAACCCGCATTGGAGCAGCATGGCGGATTCTTCCTAGCTCCTAAACCCTCTCAGAAATGAGAGGAGGCCTGTGCTCAGCAGTGGGACATTTATAGGCTGAAACTTTACTTTTTTACTTTTTACGTTTTATTTGAGATTATGAGTTGCGGACCATTATTCTTTTTTTTTCTCAAAAAACGATGCCACGCCGTAGGACTTCACCTGTATCGTGGGTGTATTTTGCACAAACGTTGGCTCCGGCTGGGATTCGAACCCAGAACCCGTTGCGTAGAATTCAGGTACGCTAACCACTGGGCGACGCGGTCGTCGAATGCATGCAGGCAGAGATGTCGGCCACTACTGGTCAAACAAAGTCGATAAGTATTTTTTTTTATAAAAGAGGGGACAAACGAGAAAAACGTTCACCTGTTAATAAGTGCAACGTCTGCTCATAATAAATGCTGAGTCGCCCAGAACATTTCTGGTCCACCAACCTGCTCCCGTCACCCTGAGACGCCAGTTCTTACATCTCATATGCCCAGTGATTACGCTAGCTCTCAGTGCCCTTAAGACGGAAACAATAATGTTTGCACACTACTGCTTCACGGTAGAACAACTAACCTGGAAAGATTCCTGCACAGGAATCCCACCACCAGTAAAATGTTCATTCATCATAAAAATTGTACTAATGAATTGATGTGTGATGTTCTCCTAGCCGATTTCGACCACGGCGACAAGTGTGCCACAAGTGTACGCGCAAACACAGAGGCATTCACTCGTCCCAACCTACCCGCGCCCGATGTAACGCTGATGCGATAACATCGGAGGTAGGCTAGGATTCAGTGTCAGAAACACGGGGACAATCACAACACAGCCAGACCCGAAAACCAACAATTTATGTTTTAGCACAAATGTTGGCTCCGGCTGGGATTGGTACCCAGGACCCGCGGCCTAGAAGTCAGGTACTCCGACCACTAGGCCACGCGGTCGTCAAATAAGACACGCGGTCGTACTAATGCCAATATGGCCATTGCATTTGACTTTTTAAAGATTAAAAACACGATTGCAAAATTATTAAATAATCTTTATTCAACTCGGAAATAACAATATCTTCTAATCACGATGGAACAGGGTTAATTGTTCAAATCTTAATTATATACAATTTATCTTAAATCTATTTTTCATCTTATTTACTAAATAAATAATATACAATGGAAATCATAGCAGTGCAACCCTAAAACCTTTGCCTTTTATGTATTTTTATTTTATGTGACATTTTACCGAGACCTTACGCGAAAGGAGGCAAGTTCTCAAAACAAAATTTACCTATATATTTACCCACAAACAGTTCCGAGATTGGCAGACTGACGTTATGCGCCGAAGTAAAAAGGGAAATATTACCGTATAAAGTGAGGACTTCTTTAATAGGAAATCGTCTACCAGTATGTGCAACGTCTGCCCTACGTCACCCTGAGACATCAGTTATTAAGACATGCCTAGTGATACACACTAGCTCTCATTGCCTTTTAGTGTACTAGTGTTAGTACATACATACATACATGAGATCACGACTGTATCCCATAAGGGGTAGTCAGAGACTGGGCACTCACTGCAAAAACAGATGACTGCCACAATCCACGTTTCACCAAAACAATATAATGCACTTGGTGTGATAGGTGGTGAGCCCATCGCCACCATGCGCTGTTGGGTGCACAGTGCAGTTTAATTCCTTACTCGCCATTTACGAGATCCATTGGATGAGATGGAGTGGTGGTATTCTTTTAACGAGCCGCGATGACAATCCCACTGCTGAGCACAGGCGTCCTCTTAGTTCTGAGAGGGTTTCCTGTCTGCCACGGTCCAATGCGGGTCAGCGGAATTCAGTAACATTAAATCAAATACGTACGTACATATAGTCACGTCTCTTTCCCTTAGTAATACTCATAAATGATAATGTATTGTAACGACATCTAAGTCATTACACGATAAGCTGAAAATACAGCTAATTTGTTACATACGTTGCGCTATCAAAGTTTAGTTACATTGATATACAAAAACCGAAGATACACAGTTCCATACAAAAATACAAGATACACGGCTCCATATAAATATCACTTCAAAAAGCGTCCTCGATCGATCAAAACACAAAAATAAAGACAAAGATCACAAATTTCGACAAATAAAAAATCAAAAAATTTTATAAAGCAGTACGGAAACTACGAACAAAACTTCGAAACGAACGCACTTACAAGGACGCACGTGTTAACAAATCTAAGCGATCGTCGCAGTCCCGGGTGGCGCCTCGAGACGAGTGGTTTGCATGCGCTCCGGACAGTCCGTGATCGTGATACATGGCTATTAACCATCATAACTAGATAATATAAGAATCGATAGAAAAATTGTAAGTTCAAAATACCCGACTACTGAAAAATCACGCTTTGAAAAGTATGAAACAAGAAAATATTTTGATCTGAAATCGTTACGTACAAACTATTGATATTTATCGTCTATTTCATAAATAAATTACATAATATATTGTTACGTATTTGATACCTATTCATAGTGTTGTTCTAAGGATAACCGTGGTCGTATGCCACCTACCCAAACAAAACAAAACATTCTAACACAGCGATCGTAATCTTTACTGCAAAGTGGCAAATGTATCTATAATAACTGTTGGCAATCTATAAACCTCTAATATCAGTCTGTAAATAAAATACTATGAATTTAAACAGGTAGAAATCGTATTAACGATCTCATGTCATTTGTGAGCCATTTAGGGACATTATTATATAATTTACTTCGCAACAAGTAGCTCGCAGCATTTTTAGCATATAAAGTTGCAATTACGTAATACAAGCAAGCCTCGCAAAATGCCCTTATATGGGCATAAGATTTCCAAAAATAGGCGACCAATCAGAGCGAAGCAACATTCATAACCCAGGCTCGTGCTCTGATTGGTCCGCACCGGGCGCGCACGATGCGTCTATACTAAGTGACTCGAGAAACCATTTAGAATGTATATTTAAAGGATTGAAACTAAATAAAACCAAAACTCGACCCGCGGGAAAAGGAGACCGAGGCACGTCCTCGAGGACCCTGACGACGCGACCACTAGGGCCCAAGCGCTCTACTCATCACTACGCAAACACACCACATCACCATCATACCGCCCCCGCCGTCGGCGTGGGCGTATCAGACAAAGTTATTCCCGATACCGCCGCATCTCAGGCCGGTTCTCCCCTAGCAGTAGTGTCATAAACAGAAGCGTCGCTGGAGTTTCTTGCGCCATTTCTTCTCCAGCGGAAACGCATTCCGAATTGGTGGTAAACTTATCTAATAATAATCATGATATTAGTAATAATAGTAATAGTAATATTGCCCTCCCATTGTTTTTATTCGACCCGATCAACTCCTCCCTAAAATTTCGATGTTTCTTCCTAATTTTATTTATAA